>JXCR01137620.1:0-20000 GCA_002079205.1 Phalaenopsis hybrid cultivar | reverse complement strand
ATATATATATATATATATATATATATTAAAATTTGTGTTTTTAAATTTAAGCTCACATGACTTAAAAATATTTGAAATCGAACTTTTTAGTCTAAGGCTCATAGGTTTTGTAAATCAATTCAAGATTGATTTTATTTCAAACTTAGGCTCCTAGGGACGAAAAATAATTCAAATACGAGTGTGTCTGCTAGTTAACAAAAGATGATCCTTTTTAGGCTTCAAATGAAGTTATGTAAATACAAGATCACTTTTGCAAATTTCTCAAAATTTGAATGAAAATTTGAATGATTTCAAGGCTTTTAAATTTTAAGATTATTTTCTAAATCGAATGCAAAATGCAACACGTGGAGATCCGTGAGAGTATTTAAAAGCCCGCATAAGTTAAAAGTTTGGGTATTCTCAAGTTATATAAATTTAGAACTTCTACGTAAATGAGTCAGCTACGCATGATTTCAACTTGCTGCGTATGCCAATTTTTGAAACAAATTATCTCTTAAACACATTTTAAATTAACATCTAAGTCACTTAAAAGTATGTAAAATCCTTGAAAGTGTGCTAAAATATAAAGTCAAACACCCGTATGTGTTTAAATGCTTAAATACTTAGTTCGAGATGGTTGCTCGGGCTACTTAAACTGTATTTCCTATAGATAGGGTTTTAGGTCTTACCCAATTAGTCTGATTCTCATCATCGTAAGGATTGGAGTTGATGAGTTTAACAATTTTGAAATAAATGTTCAGATCTTAAAATAGGAATTTTCAAGTCCAGATCATCTAGTCTGATTTTTCTTCATATAAAGATAGGAGTCAACATGGCTTATGTCTTAGAAAAGCATAACGCAATACATTAAACGCCTCTTCAAATATAAAATTTTCAAATACTTGAGTCCCTGTTGATGGTCATGTTAACTGAAAATATTAAAACCAGAGGTGTTAATTTCAAATCAACATTAAGTATAAGTTTTTAACCAATATTCAAGTGAAATAATCACTGAAAAATCTAAAATAAAAAATCAATTCACCCTCCATTATAGTTTATCGAGAGCGACAAATTTTTGATTGCATGAACTCACAAGAGAGCTGATGTTACTTTGAGTGTACCATTATATTCACAATAAAAGTAATCTCAAGCTAGTGAGGATGTGACACGAGTCATCTTTCTGCATGGTTTTGCGGCCAAATGACACCACAAAGTACTGGTTACTACCAAAACCCCTGACCGGGTTGTTGCCACCAAATGACACCATCATATTACGGTCACTACTGTAGCCCGTATGTTTCCCAATGAGTTTCTATCCTTTGAGTAGTGAACCATAAATGTACAATTGATTAACAAAAATCTTTCTATCAATTAAGACCGACTTAAGCTTGTCGTCTTAAACAAACATCCACCCCAAATATACAAGAATTCCTTAGATGATGCAACCAATGATTGATGACGAGGTTTTTTCAATCAAGTTAGATCAATCACCTCCTTTGACCAAGTAGATCTGAGACCACAAAATTCTGGGACGACGAAACTATTTGAACTTGATTGGGTTTCATAATCTTTTCCCTCATCATCTGCTTTAAGCTTCAATTGATAAAATTTTCAACTTAAATCCTAAGTCTGCTGCCATTATTTATTAAATATTCAATTCTTAATGATTAGTCTTAATTGAAAGTGCTCTCCTTCTTCAGGAAGGGTAATTAAACATAGGAGTTTGCGCTTATGGGAAATTTTGAATGCCATATCAAAAAGTCCTCGCAAATTGAGGGTGAAATCTCTGGGTAGTCTTTGATACGGGGGTTGTTTGCTCACGCCCGCCGACCGGGCGTGATCAAAGACCAATCCAATAGGGACTGATCTAACTTTATTAAAAGCATACTGTCGTGACCTAATCTTCCTCATAGACGTTGTAGCACTTCTTCCTCCTAGTCGTTGCATCCCCGCCTCTTGATTTTCTACCACTCCTGCCCTTCCTTTCTCAAATCTTATCATTGCTAGCTACTAGCCTCTCTATATTTATATGTGTTCTTGCTTAAGCCTTAAACAGTAGTTGATTTTCTGATTTCAGGTATTGTTCCTGGTGTTCTCCCTTTTACGAGGTTTGTATCCTTCGGCAGTGTGGTGCTACGGCTATATCCCGCCAAGGTGGTGTGTATCCCTGCTTTCTCTTATAGTCCCGACGTCACTTACCGCGACTGTCATCCTCCCTCACTCTAGCCAGTAGGGCCACCACGCTCGTACCCCATCACAGACTACAGGAGCCTCTATTCCCTCTCAGCTCCTCTCCGAGCCTTGCCATTCATTTTTGCACTTCCTACGGCCCTTCGTAGCCCCTCCGGGTTCAGGTCCACCCCTCTCCAAGCTACGCCTCCCCCGTCAGCCACAACACATCCAAGACCTCCCAACACCCCTTTCCAGCCAGCAATAGTATTTGCAGCCCACTCCCAACCCTCGTCCAGCCAGCTATAATACCTGCAACCCCCCTCTCGGCACTGCTCTAGCACTGACACTCACCCCAACATCTTCGTAGCTGTCGGTGACACCTCCCCAACCTTCCGACGGAGCTACAAACTCCATCTGAGCTGAATCAGGACTGTTTCTGCTCTTTGTAGTACTTATTTTACTATTTGTTGAGTCGTTATTTCTTATATTATTGTTCACAAATTGTGTTGTTTTCGTCCACTAGTCCATGTTGCACTTTCCTTCGAAATCATCAATAAAATTGTGTTATTTTGAGTCGTGGTTTGGGCTATCTGCAGTATCATTTGATATCAAAGCTAGCCCAATCTTAGTCCTACCCTAAGGTTCACTAGCATTTGCCTCCACCAAACCCACCAAAATTTTTTTCTTGTTCCTCTCCCCTTTTCACCTTTTTTTTTTCCTTCTCTTCTTGATTTCTCCCCATTCATTCTCTCGTCTCTTTCCCAAAACACTTCCGATCATGCCACCACGTCGATATGCACCTCCCCCGACCCGAGAAGAAATTCAACGAGAGATTCATCACTTACAACAACGATTGATCGAGATGGATGATAAGATTAAAGGCGACGTTACTCTCGACTGTGGCATCGAGGGTCAAAGACTAGACCGTGACAACAACCTAAATCCATTTCACCGTGAAAACGTCAACAATCACGAGTATCGCCCACATTGCTTTGGCATTTATTATCACAGGAGACCACACGAGGAGCCCACATTCAACACCCATCGACATCAAAACGGATCTGTCTGAATTCGACAGAACCTGACGACTTCATCGACTGGTTGCAAGCAATTGAACGCTTCTTTGATTACAAGGAGTTTCTCGAGGAAAAAAGAATTAAGCTTGCTGCTATCAAACTAAAGAAAAGTGCGTCGTTATGGTGGGACAACCTACAACTACAACGATAATGCCCTGGGACGACAAGATCACTAAATGGGCCAAAATGAAGAAAGTAATGCAAAATAACTATTTTTCGCTCTACTATCGCCAATACATGTTCCTCCTGCTCCACAAACTACTACAGCATGACCTATTGGTCATGGAATTCACGACACATATCAATCATCTACAGATAAAGTGCGACCTTATCAAACAAAAGGAGCACACAATAGCCCGCTACCTCTGGGATTTAAAGTCCGCCATTAGCAACATTGTGCAACTTCAACAATGTTGGATGCTAAATGATGTTCAGATTCTCGCTTTAAAAGTATAATGATAACCGAAGAAGTCCAATCTCAAAGCTCCTGCTAACAGTCGACCTAAAAACCATCACCTCAAGTCACACAACAAAACCATGACTGAACTTGGCAAGGCACTACTAGGAAACATGAAAACTACCCCGAGAGGCACCAAACCTGAAAGAAGTTTCCCCGGGACAATTCCTACACGAAAATTTTTTGGGTGCCACGGGTACGACCACGTCGCTACCAATCGCCTCACCTCCCGTGTTATCTCATTTACTGAAGATGGCATCGTTGAGGAAGTCGAACAAGTTGAGGAAGCCCAATCTGAAGATGATTCAGAAAAAGCATTGCCCCTCACCAGAGACGAAGACAAATTATTGGTCATATGAAGGGTCCTCCAGTCCGAACTCGAAAAAGAACTTTTATGGCTACGACATAACATCTTTTGTACTGCATGCACAGTCAAATGCAAATTCTGTAGTTTAATCATCAATGATGGTAGTTGTGAAAGCGTCGTCTCCACCATGCTAGTCTAGAAGCTAGGTTTAGCCACAAAAAAAACACCTACTCTTTCACATAGCTTAAAAAGAGGAATGAGTTTCACATTGATCAATAATGCTTATTCAAATTCTCTATCGGCAAAAAAACTACAAGAGCAAGTGTGGTGTGATGTAGTCATAATAGACGCATGTCACATTCTTCTCGAGAGGCTATGACAATTCGAAAATCATAGCACGATGGCTTCAAAAATACATATGCACATTCAAGAGGGATGGAAAACACATCATGTTATTGCCTATAAAAGATGTGCAAGCCTCGACCAACACAAAAGACATGTTAATCTCACGAGCCACCTTCAATGCCCCGATCGCATTAGCTCTGTTCCTCCTAGAAGGTACCAATCAAGATGATGAGATACCCACACAACTTAAACTGCTCCTGCATGATTTCCAAATTGTCAGGACCGACTCCCAGATGGATTACCTCAACTACGGGACATCCAACATACCATTGACCTCATACCAGGGTCGAGTTTGTCAAATAGTCTCGCCTACCGACTACGACCCGCGTGTATGAGGAAATCCAACGTCAGGCACAAGATCTTATTAAGAGGGGATTAGTACGCGAAAGCACCAATCTGTGTGATGTACCCGCCTTCATCATACCCAAGAAAGATGACTCTTGACAGATGTGCATTGACAGTCGTGCGATCAATAAAATTACAATCAAATATCGCTTTCCCATACCACGCCTCGATGATCTCTTGGATCAATTGTGCGACACCATCGTTTTCTCCAAAATTTGACCTACGCAGTGGTTATCACCAGATTAGAATGCGACTAGGAGACGAATAGAAACCCACTTTCAAGACATGAGATGACCTTTATGAATGGACATTCATGCCTTTTGGCCTATCCAACACACCCAACACCTTCATGTGCCTACTGAATCAAGTCTTTCAGGTTCATAGTGGGTGATTCGTGGTGGTCTACTTCGATATTATTCCGGTTTATTGTAAATCCAAAGAAGACCCTCATCTGCACTTTCGGGCAGTATTCGGGGTCTTACGATCCAAACAAATATATGCCCACCCTAAGAAATGTCACTTCCTCACAAACCAACTATATTTTTTGGGCTACATTATGTCTAACACGGGGATGCAAATGGACCCCACAAAGATCAAAGCAAGCATAAGCTAGACCGCGTCACAAGCTTTCATGGAGCTTCGACAATTTTTGGGGCTAGCTTCTTTTACCGAAGATTTGTTCGCAACTTCAGCACCATCACCGCCCCCTCATAGTGCTGTTGAAACATAAAAAATTCACATGGACGGTCACAACCCGGTCCAACTTTGAAATATTGAAGGAAAATCTAACTCAAGCCCCCAATTCTTGCCTTACCCGAGGTTGAGTGTGACACTTCCGGTGTAGGTATTGACACTGCAGGAAGTCATGGTGGTCATTTCATTGCCTATTTCAGTGAAAAACTAAACGAGGCTCGATGAAAATACTTCAACAACGATCAAGAATTTTATGCCATTGTTAGGGTTTTAGAACACTAGACTCACTACCTACTCACATTCGAGTTCACCCTCTTCACAGATCATAAAACTCTAAAATTTTTAAACAGTTAAAATAAATTCAAAGGGCGCCACACTGTCTGGTTAGAATTTTTAGCGTCATTCCATTTCGTACTAAAACACTAAGTCAGGAACCAGAAAAACGTCGTCAACGCTACAACCATCTCCACCTTCTGATCACATCCTTGCAAGCGCACACCGTTGGCTTTAAAGTTATAAAAGACCTATATAAGATTGATGAAGACTTTTAGGAAATCTGGAAACAGTGTCAGGAGAAACCTCATGGGTAGTTCTACTAAACAGACAACTACTTCCGTCACAACAAATTTTGCATTTCTGATGGTCACTACACGAAGCTGTCATCCAAGAGAACCACAGTAGCGGATTAGCCGGCCATTTTGGCACAGATAAAACTCTCACACTCGTAAAAGAACATTTTTTTGGCTCCGACTAACACGAGATATTGAGTGACACGTTCGATAATGTAGGATTTGTCATATCGTCAAAATTCATAGACAAAACACATGATTGTACAGAGCTTTACCTGTCTCTTAGGCGCCTTGGGTCGATGTCAGCGTGAACTTTGTCGTAGGACTACCACACACACAAGAAATAAGGACTCTATTATGGTCGTAGTTGACCGATTCTCAAAGATGGCGCATTTTGTCGCTTTGGACGTTAGATGCGTCTCATATCGCTGACCTGTATTTCCGCGAGATCGTTCTGCTTCACGACATTCCCTGGACCATTACTTCCGACCGGGATGTTAAATTCTTATGCCACTTATGGAACATCTTGAGCAAATTAGGCACAAAACTCCAATTTAGTTTTTCAGCACATTCTTAGACAAATGGCCAGACCAAAGTAGTTAATAGGAGCATTGAGAATCTTCTTAGCTGCTTCGTAGGGAAAAATATTAAATAATGGGATGACATTCTAGCTCAAATCGAATTTGTCCATAATAGTTCAACAAGTCAAACCACAGGCCATATTCCATTCGAAATTGTTTATAAATGTAACCCGATCACATCCCTTGAGCTGGTCCCACTCCTAGCCCCCGTAGATCAGCGAGGATGCTACATAACGTGTTTCCCAAATGCTACAACTCCACGAGGATGTTGGGAAACCAATTTCAAAGCAAAACCACAAATATCAAGTCCAAGCAAATAAGTTCAAGAAAAAAGTGAAATTTCAAGAAGGCGACCTCGATGGATACAAATAAAAAAAGAATGCTTTCCTTTAGGAGCATATTAGGCGATCTCGATGGATACGACTCGAAAAAGAATGCTTTCCTTTAGGAGCATATTGACCTTTCCGCGTTTTAAAAAAAATTTGAACAACACACATATAAAATTAATCTGCCTGGAGACTCTAAAATTTCAACAACATTCAATGCCGTTGATCTCACTCCTTACTACGAAGACCCAGAAGCTTCGACAAATGATGTCAAAGCTCGCCTAACCTCAAGGGATTGACGCGGGGGCCATTCGCTCGCGCCCGTCGTCCGGGCGTGATAAAAGACCGGTCCAACTCTATTAAAAGCACATTGCAATCACCACCCCTCCTCTGCCGCGATCTCTTCTCTCGTGACCTTTGCAATGCCTTTTCCTCCAAGTCGTTGCAGCCCCACCTCTTCATTTCCTTCCACTCCTCCCTTTCCTTTCTCAGATCTTACTGTTGCTAGCAACCAACCTTTTCTTTATTTATGTGTTCTTGCTTAAGCCCTAAAAAATGGTTGATTTTTTTATTTATTTCAGGTATTGTTCCTAGTGTTCTCCATCTTGTGAGGGCTAGATTCTTCGACGACGTGGTGCTATGGCTGTATCCCGCCAAGGAGTTGTGTATCCCCGCTTTGTCTCCTCCTCCCGACATCACTCTCTACAACTGTCATCCTCTCTCACTCTAGTACCCCACCGCAGACCGCAGGAGCCCCCATTTTCTCCCAGCTCCTTTCCGAGCCTCGTCTTTGCACTTCCCATGGCCCTTTGTAGCCCCTTCAGCTTCAGGTCCACCCCTCTTCAAGCGTTGCCTCCCCTTGCTATGCCTTCCCCGTCAGCCTCAACACCTCCAGGACCTCCCAACACCCCTTTCCAGCCAGCAACAATATCTGCAGCCCACGCCCGGCCCTCCTCCTGCCAGCTATAGTTCCTGCAACCCCCCTCCAGGCACTCCAACAGTGCTCACCCCAACATCTTCCTAGTTGCCAACAACACCTCCCCAGCCTTCCGACGGAACCATAGCCTCCATCAGACCCAAATCAGGACTGTTTCAGCTCTTTGTAGTACTTATTTTACTATTTGTGGAGTCGTTGTTTCTTGTATTATCATTCACAAGTTGTGTTGTTTTCATTCACGATTCCATGTTGTACTTTCCTTCGAAATCATCAATAAAATTGTGTCGTTTTGAGTCATGGTTTGGAGAAATTGTATCGTTTTGAGTCCTGGTTTGGGTTATCTCCAGCATCAGTGCCTAATATACAATCCAACCTTCTTTTGAAACCCTTCATAGCTCTCTCTCAAATAAAAAAGAAGAAAACAACATAAATAATGCAGAGAGTTCTGAGGAGGCGTCGGAATTTTCGTAGCCCGCATAAACCTTTATACAGAAATTTTACGAAGCTCTCCATTGAGAACAATAGAAATGCAGATTATTAGGCTATATCAGATTGGTACTATTTTTCTTTTTTATTTTCTTAATCCTTGTTAAATTGCTTCTGCTGTTCTTTAATTTTTTTTGGTTGCAGCTTAGAGTATGGCTGATATCCTTGAGTTTCATTATAAGATAACCTGCTAAAATTTTTATCAACATTTATTTTTTATGTTTCACTGTGAGGTCTTGTACTTTTTGCGCATACATAAAATTTTTTTTGGTACATCTTGCTGATCCTTTTTGTGTTAATATTTCATTACTACTAGGTATACAACTTGGATATACTGTGGTATTTGGATGGTATGCATCTTTTCTATTTCTTCGAACAGGTTTGTGTACTAAGTCTCTCTCCTTCCAATGGACTTGAAAAGTTTCAGAAATACCCATTTTTAAGATTGTGTATTATAGAATTTGTTATGTTGATATCTATGATTTACGAAGCTTGGATCACTTTTCTAATTCATGCCATTGGCTTCTTTGTTGTGCTACATGTAGGTAATCTAATATCTGCGGTTGTTGCTCATATAGTTTGTAACGTGATGGGCTTGCCAATAGTGTTGTCTCCTAGGACCAGAGGTTAGTTACTAATTTAAACTGTGACTGCTAATTCAAATTGCTGGGTAGATTTGCCAATTATCTATTATTTTCTGTTACCTTTACTAACATGATATGCTCCAACAAGCTGATTTCATAATTGATGAGTGGTGCTTGCTGGCTATGCTTCACTGTTCTGCATCTTCATCTACTTCAAATCTTATATTCATAGATTTGTTGATGTTGATCTTATAACTCTGAAGTCTACTTATATTCTACTAAATTACAAATGATTTATTAAAGATGGGCAAATACTGGACCAATTATCGAACTACTATTCATGATCTTGCAAAATGATGGGCAGCTTCTACGTGATAATTTTATCATATCTTCATATATTAGTCTGCGATGTAACTGTATACGACCTGCTAATAATTCCTTGTGCTAATAAGTACATGTGTTGGGTTGGGTCAGCTGGGACATTACTGCTTTCACAAGCCTAGCGACTTTTATTGTGCGCGCAATTGCAAAATTGGTTACCTGTCATATGTTATATTAAGCTATGATACTAATGTGGTTGAAGAAGAGAACAAAGAACACCTTTAGACAAACCCAATCTTGTTACATTAAGTCATCACACAAGTAAGATTTTGTTTCCTTTATTTTTCCGCCTTTCCAACATGTAAGTTGGAGCTCTTACTGATTTTGAAATTCTTCCTCCAATTTATAATTAATTCTTACCCTCTAGATGGTAATTAAGATCACTCTGATTGAAGAAGCAAGAAAAGAATGCACCGCATTGGTTGAGAGCTCTTCTATTGTTTCTGCACATGATGCCATTCAAGGGAGGAGTGCAAAACTACTGCAAAAGAAGTGTTGTAGATACTATTGCTTCTCATAATTGCGTTAACAAAATTACTTGAGGGGAACAATTGTTGTAGATCGTTTATAAACTCCTTTAATCAATAAAGAAAGGATGATAACATTTTATCTCTCATGGATCAGCATTCAACGAGAATATTTTGAGAAGGGGGAGGTTCATAAGGTTTCTTTTGAAATACTTTTTGAATCCTTTATGACCTAACTAGGGTGACTGCTTGTGCAACAAACAACCTCATTGATCGACTTTTAGGGGCGACGGGGAAAATCTTATGGAAGCTCCACAAATTTTCTTCTTTAATTATTGCTCCACTGTAATGCCTTTTGGAAACCATGTACATAATATCAAGATGATGCAATGGTATCCTATCACATTTGGGATTGTATTTGTGCTTGCTTAAGGCTTGGGCTGACATCTTAAAGACCCTATACAACATACCAAGAATTGATGGACTTGCAAGTAAGAAGGTCATGGGGGTCGTTTTGAAAGAAACTTGGGATTGTTTTTATGTTAATGGAATTGTGGAACAATGTAGGGGTTCCTCTTGCATCATAATCTATGGCATGCTAATCTTTCATCCATTTTTAACATTTAAGACTTTAATAAAGTTAAAATAAATGGAAGTTTATACCTTTTCCCTAATGGCACCATGTGGATCTCTCGGCAGTTATGGGTTTCTGAATGCTTTAACTTCGGCTTAAAAGTTTCATTTCTTTATTACATTCATCACTTTTGGCTTTTCCATTTTTCTATATCACCATGTCTTTTGGTTGAAGGACTTGGAATTAACTGAGCCCCAATTGTTATGGCCTTGCTTTTACTTGGCTTAACGCGGGGCAGGTTGAGCTCCCACGAATGAACGGGGACGCAGGAAGTTCCGTGACGGGAAGGGGCCTTGATTCGTACCTGGACCGAACCGTTCTAAGTTTTTTTCGATGTTGAGGAGTCGGCCGGTCCACTTGGGCCACTCCTAATTATCCTACTACTATATATTTGTTTTTTCATGTTTTAGGTTTTCAATTGTTTTCATGTTTCTGTACAGGACAACTGTCAATGTCTTGATTTTTCTCTTCTAGGGATGTATCTAAAGGTTGGTGTGCTTTGGCTGTAGCTGGGACGAGGTGGTGACCTTCTTACAAGGGTTGAGTTGTGCTCTGGTTAGAGCTTGTTCCCAAGAGAGTATTTATACCCGACCTTTTCTTCCCCGCACCCCTCGCTTCACTACAACTCCCCATTCCTTGCTACAGTCGCTTTCTTTCCTGCATTTCTCCTTTTTCCAGCCATCTCCCTTCCACAAACCCTGTTGTCCTCCTTCTGAATTAGCCCCAAACCCTCCTTGTTGATTTCGACAGTCCACAGCCTTCTAGCCGCCCCATATCCGTTGTCATCTTCGTTCCAACCGTCCACCCTCAACGCCCTTGCTGTCTCAGCCCTCTGCCGTCGCTACCGCAGCCCGCCACACCTCCCCTTGCTATTTTCCTGCTGTCCAACCTGCCCCAAACAACAAACTGTCACTGTTTGGACTGCCATCCCTTGCTGCCATGTTGTTCCAGCCAACCATAATCACTGTCGCTCCTCATCCACAGCCCGAAAACCTCTTCCCTACCTTGCAGCCACTTCGCCAAGCCCCCTAATTGCACCACCATCAGCCGGGATCCGCACTAACTTGAGTTTGTGTGCCTATGTGCTTGTGTTTAACTGTAACCGCCTATTTGCTTTATGTAATAATATTTATTTTTCCTAACGTGATTTTGGTGAAGGTTAACTCCAATATCACGAGTTTTTTATACTTATTCTACCTTTCATTCTTTAATCCTTATGCTTTTTTACGTGCATATTTCTTTCACAAGGAAATGCTGTGGCATTACGTCAATGAGTTTAACCTTCATATTCCTTGTGAAATTTTATCTAGAACTATTGTAGAAGAGGATTCAAAGAAGATTTACAAAGAGTATATGTTTTTTGAGATAATTTGTGACAGAGAGCTATAAAAAATATTAGTATAATGATTGTAATTATAATTTGAAAACATGTAATTAAAAAATAAAGATTTTAGCCTTTTACTTCACAAAATAAATTGAAAAGGTTCTTCGTGAATATTATTTTAATTTGTTGTAATTATAATAATACTAAATAACAAAATAATACTGCTTGGTTGGATTTCAAATGTGAGTGAATTCAATGATAACAATTATTGATTGAAGGGGCAGAAAACCCTAGATGTAAATGTTGTTGGGATGTTATGCTTGAGATTTGATTGATTTTCAACCAAAATCATACTGCGGAAAAAACACACTAATTCGAGTGATCCAGAACAATAAATTGAGCAGAAGTAGACAACAAGGAAATCCAAAAAAAAAAAGGCACACCAAGATTTAATGTGGAAATTCATGAGAATGGAAAAAAACCACGGTGTCACTTCACAACAAAAATTTCACTGTAAAAGGAGAATAATACAAAATTTTACCACACAGATCCACTCTTTACGGTACTGGAACTTAGAATAATTCACACTCCTTTCTCTCTTGATTTCACAAGAGAAAACACTCGCTGAAATCCACCCTCTTCATCTGGTCCGTCACTTGCACGCCTCCTTGCTGCACCTCCCAAGCTACTTGATCTCGCTAGTCCCTCTGCCCTAGTATGTACTCGAGCTTTTCTTCACTTCTATCACCAATCCTTGTCGCTGCTTGCTAAACCGACTCGCTCCTCCCACTAATCTGAGTCCGCCGCCCTTATACTCTACTCACCCGATCCAAAACAATGCCTAACAGCTCTGTTTATTTACTTATATGTCTACTTTTTATGTTTTAATTTATGTTGTATACAAAAAAGAGAAGAAAATTTGTGATCTATTGTTATTTTTATGTTGTTGTTTCCATTGCCATCAACGAGATGGAGGCTCTAAAGGTATTATTTTAAAATAATCTAAAATTTCGGGTGAATCATTTGAAATTTTAAAATAATTTGAAAATTAGAGCTCTTAAAATGTAGACTTGTAAGATTTTAAAAGTATTTAAAATTTTGGGCTTTTAATATTTAGGCTCTTTAGGCTTGAAATTGTTTTAAAATTCAAGCTTTGAAATCTTTAAGCTCTTAAGGTTTTAAAATTTTAAAATCTTTGACTTTTAAAATATAAACTTTCAAGATTTAAAATGCTTAAATTTGGATTTTAGAATTTAAAGATCATGAATTTGAAGATATTTTAAAAATTAAGCTCTTTAAACTCAGGCCCCTAGAGTTTAAAAAGCAATTCAAAAACTAACTTTTTTTGGACTTGGGCTCCTCGAGGGCGATGAATAATTCAAGTGTGGAGCTTCTGAAATTAATCTCCCCCCCCCACCACTAGATTCACAAAACTTTTGGTAACGAATAGAAGACGGTTCATTTTTAAAAGCCTAAAATCATAATACTTTTGAAATATTTTAAGCTTAAAAATTTTGTGGTTATCTCCAAATTCAAATGAGATATTTTGAAATGAGAGTCCACTCTTAAAACTTAGATGAATACTTTTTGAGATACTTTTGAGCTATATTTGCATTAAGGTGTTTATATAAGTAAATTATGCACGTTTTCAAAATCTTGCATATGCTTCTTGTTGTAAATTTTTATTAAATTGTATAAAATATGGCTTAATATTTATGCAAGTATGTAAAGCTTATTAAACTCCTTAAGCTATTTGAATATATGAAAGCTATATGCCAGTGTGTGCTACAACCAAAATATTAAATGTTTAAATATGAGGTTCGAGAATGTTGCGTGGGCTAAGCAGGTCGTTGTATTTATAGGATAAGGTTGTAAGTCTCGCTCAACTAGTTTGATACTCCACCTTGTAAGGACGGGAGTTGACGAATCTTGTAATTTCAAAATAAATGTCTAAATCTAAAATAAGAATTTACAAGTCCAAATCACCTCACTTGTCCGATCCTTCTACATACAAGGATAGGAGTTGATAGGATTTATATTTTGAAAAACTTAAACTATAATTCAGTCATTAAAAGCTAAAAGCAAATTTCCTCTGGTTGGGTCAAGAATTTATGGATCTTTTGGAAGACACAACTCATGGTTGCTGACAAGAATTTTTCTCTCAGGTTGGGTCAATTACCTCCTCTGACTAAGTAAATCAGGACCATGATGACCCAAGATGACAGAATCATGGGATCTTGATCAGTTTTCGTCTTCATTCCCCCATCATTTGCTTTAAGCTTCAAGTGATGAGTTCTACAACTTAAATCATGTGTCTGATGTTATTATATGTTCAATTTTTAATCTTTAATGACTAGTTTTAATCTAAAGTGCTCTCCCGTTACTGGGAGAGACAATTAACCACAAGGGCTTGCGCCTATGGGAAACCTTGAACCGCATATCAAAAAGCCCTCGTGAAATGAGGGTAAAACCTCTGAGTAGTGTATTATCTATAATTCAATCCGTCTTCTAAAAATTTGACCCTCCAAATCTCTCCCTCAACAAACAAAATAAAATAAATGCATAAATTTATCCTGAGGAGCAGTCGTGAATATTCAGAACCCACAACACCAAATTTATCACTATCAACAAACAATTGTGTATGGTAGATGAGATTTATTTTTAGTTCTAAGTGATAGAATTTTGCATGAATATTATGAAATTTATAGCTTGAAATATTGATTTATTTTTTAGTTTGAAGTGATAACCTTTTTCTTAAATTTTTAGATATTTGTAGCTTGAAATATTGATTTTATAAACGAACCTCTTCGTTTGAAATTTGCAATCATCATAGTCATTATGAGGGATTATTTGATTATTCATATTTAAAATTTAATGAACATTTATTACTTGAAGTATGTATTCCTGACAATGCACAAAATCTTTTATAAGCGGAGTTCTACTTAAATTTATCCTCTATAGAGACATTTACCTTAAGTCTACAAGCTTCTATTGAATGAAGCAATCCATGACTTTTGATAAGAATTCTTTTGTCAGGTTGGATCTAACATCTCCTCTTATTAAGTCAACCAAAGACCATGACAACTTAGGACAACAAAACTATAGGATCTTGATGAGGTTCATCTCCATTTCCCCACCGTCTGCTAAGCTCACAGTGATATTTTCATGCTTTCAATACTTGAATCTTTTATTACTATATATTAAATCAAAATACTTAGTGCCTAATGACTGACGTTGATTGAAAGTGCTCGTGCTCTCCCATTTTTCGAGATGGATAATTAACCGTGGTACTTGCACCCATGAGAAACCTCAAACCTTAGATCTTAAAAGTCCTTGTAAATTTTGGGTGAAATCTTTAGGAATTGTATTATCTACTTATCTCATTTACTCTCTGAAATTTAACCCGAAACTCACGTAGAACTCTCACTCATTCTTATTTAATTTTCAATCATTTCAAGGGAGGCTGGGCATCGAAGTTTTGGAGACCACAACCAAATAAACTAGTTTGAATTGAAATTGTCATGGAAAGTTCAGATTTTGTTAAACTCATTTATGGTGTAGGTTAGCACTTATGAGACTTCAAAAAATTTAGTTCAACACAAAATTTCAAACATAATATGTATGCTAAAAGGTTTCTCCTTTCTTTCTATAATAACTAAATGTATAGTTATTATGATTATTTGCTTGGCGCATACAAATCAGGTCAACATGTTTTTTTCCCCGAATTTATGCTAACCCAATATGACTCTGAATTTTGTTAGGTTGAGTTTGAGTTTTAATTGTGTTAGACTCTGGTTGAAGTTTTCAAACTGATTAATAAATGGGTCGGCTTTGGGTCGACTATTTAGATTGGATCATGTTTAGGTTTACCCAGACTCAACCTCTTAACATGAATTAATATCCCTATTCTCAATGTCAACAGTAAAGATAATCCTTTTGACTGCCAAATGCTCTAAAATGGTCTAGTAGCTTTGAATTTGGGCACTAGAAAATTATTGAAGGAAGTCACACGAACTCATCGAGGAAGGATATGCTTCTTACAGGCAGCTTGGGAAACAACCTCAATGTGACATTTTTGGGTGACACACACCATATAGACAAATAACTAGCTCTTTAGCAAACGATATAGATTCTAATCAGTGGGATTATTTGTGGATGGGAGTCATTAGGAGAAAGTAAGAATTAGAGCAAATAAAAGATGGAAAGACAATGAAAGACAAACTATATTCAGTGTTGACCCTCGAGTGTTATTTAAAAACCTGAGCAGTTGGCTTGATGCAATTTGTGCATGATTAGATCCCTCAACTATAAGATCAGCATGTTGACTCAAATAGATGAGAATGTTTCTTGGAATGGGAGATGTGCATCCCACACCCATTAACTTTTGGGATCATTTTGTTTTTTTTTTAATATTTAGATCTGAAATATGTTTGATTGTGATAGTTGTTTTTAAAAGCATTCGAAATACATAAATATTAATTTTGATTATTTTGAAAAGCTCAGTTGATTTTCTTTTTTAGAACGAAAAAAAAAAATGCTCCAGCAAACATATTTTAAAAAATAAAAACAAAAACAAAATGATCCCAAACGAGAAATTTTTGTTTTCAATACTTTTATTGTCGTGCTATTAAACCACTAGGATTTAGCTAGTAGATTATACTCCATGATCGGGCATGATGTACCCAAAATATGATCCAAATCAAATTTAATCCAAGTAATTCATAATTTTGTAAATTCAACCAGGTTAAATGCACATCTCTTAACTCATTGCACCATGAAAGTTTCCCAAACCTTATCATAAGTTTCATTCTTCAGCACTCGAATGTGTAGCATATTAGTCATAAAACAAAATGAAAAATCTCAAGATGCCTGATTCAAGCGTCCACCTTACCCCAAAAAAAATGTCACATTGTTCAGCCTGACCTGTATCTGTTGTAATTATAGCTCTCTTATTTGCAAAAATACACATGCTTTTCTTCATCCATAGGGAAAGCTAACAGCATATAAATCCCACGTTCATTGCAGGTATAGCCAACACCGTATTCATTATTGGCCTGGCATGTTTCTTGATGCTACTTTTTCCCNTATAAATCCCACGTTTATTGCAGGTATAGCCAACACCGTATTCATTATTGGCCTGGCATGTTTCTTGATGCTTCTTTTTCCTGCTTCAAGCCCTACTTTGTACAACGATAGCATAGAGAACTGCAGTTGTTGGCAGGGTTACTGTAGCTGGCGTTGAATATTGCTGGAGAAATGTGAGAATGAGTGCCCATCCTTTTCATCTAATGTTTGTGTTTTAGGCTAACTAGTTAGTAAACCTCTTTGCTCGGGTCTTCGTTTAGAAANATATATATATATATATATTGTAACCCTATGTGAGATTTTGAATCTTGTATTCTGTACACTTTTCTGAATATTGAAAAGGAAGTTATCGCTCTGCTCTCGAGGAAGTGGCATCTTTGCTGAACCTCGAATTCTCTGTGTGTTCTTCTGGATTTATGTCGATTCCTATTTTTTCTTCGCACTAATTTCTCAACACCAATCGATCGAGATCATTTTTTATATAATATGCATAAATCTTTTTAAGTTTACCTCTGCCCTTCTTAACATAAGTTGGATCTAAAATATATACTCACCTAACTGGATGATCACATGGTCGACATTTAATGTGACCAAACCATCAAAGACGTCTCTCACTAATCTTATGGGCCACTGAAGCTACACCAACTCCATCAGGGATCTATTCATTTCATTTTTTTGTCGCTCGCTAAGTGCCAAGCCACTCATCCACCTAAGCATTCTCATCACAACAATACTTAAAAGTTGTTTAATGCTTCTCTTTTAACAGCCAACATTCTCTACCATAGAGCGTTGCAGGTCTCACCATCATCTTATAAAATTTTCCTTACAGTTTAAGAGGTACTTTTCTATCACACAACAGGCCCGATGCATTCCTCCACTTCAACCAACCAATTTGAATTCAATTATTAACATCCTCATCTAAATCACCATCACTCTGAACTCTTTAATCACTCCTTGTTTCAAAAGGAAATACTATTTTGGGCCGTTAAAATGTAAAATTTTAAGTTTAGGAGATTAAAATATCATATTTAAAATTTTGGATGGTTGATAGGAAAAAGCCATTAATCAAATAAGCGTCTGTGAATAAGGGCGATAGGATATTTTGAGGTTAAAAAAAAAAAAAGGTGAAACTTTAATTTCCTCCCAGTCCAATTCCCGGTCTATTTGCAGAATAATTATGCTGGGCTCGACTTGCTCAATATTCGCAATGATTGGGCTTTTTAGGAAGCCCACTTTAGCCGTCATCATTTGGCCTACGAACATCGATGGCGTTTTGTTTGGTCTCGTTGTAATGCAAATAATGCTCTGACACCTCCCCCCACCCCCACCCTATTTTACTATTTACGTACTTACCAACATTTATTTTTAGGGGCATTACATGCATACCACCCAATAACTCTAATGCCTAAACTTTTAACTTTATCTTTTACATTTATACCACTAATTTAAACTTTAAAAGTAAATTTTAGGTGTTAAATATGTAAATACATAAAAATTGTGTGCCATCTACGTAAATGCCCGTAATGCATAAAAATTAAAATTTAGATATTAGATATGTAAATATATGAGACTTTGAGTGAAATGTACCTTCCTTGAATTTTCTCAAACTCGTTGAAGGCGCCCTTGAAATATTTGGGGCAGGGTACAACGCAATTATGCCCCTGCTGTTTATGAGCCCAGATCTTTCAGTGGCCTCATTCAATGCTTCAAAGACCGTTAAAATGATTCCAGATTTTCTTTTTTCTTATGAATTACATATTGACTTAAATTTTGGTACTTTTACATAAATATCACGAAAATCTCGTTATTTACTTATCCAATATTTAAGCATCACATTAACAATATCACTATCATTAGGTTTTTGGTAGCACCTATCTATCTATCTCTGGATTTACAAAATTCAACCAAATATAAAAAAATGCGAAGGGTCCATTGATTTATGAAAATGTTGATGCAAGGTCCGAATTTTACCTTCGATTTATCTAAGGGGTTGTTTGGTACGCTTTTTAAGCATTGATTTATGTTAAATAAAAAAATTGAAGTTAAATCCAAAAATTTCACTATTTTAGCAGTAATTTTGGATTTATTAAATCTAATTTCTTGATGGATTTAACAAATTTAAGAGAGAATATGTGAGTTATCGCTTCTCTTGTCAAACACTTCAAAGGGATTTCATTGGATTTCACTTTAATTGAATCATATGTTTTTTTTGAATTTAACTCTTTTAGATTTGTTGAATCCGTATTTAAAGGATTTATTAAATCCTATTTAAATTAAATCTTGGGTGTAGCCAAACACCCCCTAAATCAAGATATAAGAAATTCAGCAAGGATGCGGATTTCATAAATCTGGATTTACAAAATCCTACTAACCCTAAAACTTGCCTGCAGCCAAACATCTCCTAGAAGTGGAATAAGTCTTTTCATGTGTGGGTTTACACTGGAATGTTGTGTAAATATCAAATTTTGGGTGCTAGATATACTAACGAGTAAAGTGCCAAAATAGTCACCAACTATTGATATGAGACTGTTTTAGTCTCAGAGTTTATAGATATACCAAAATAATCTCTGATTACTTTAAGTTTGAGCTTTAATAGTCCATCATGTGGACCATTGCAGCCCCAATTTAAAAAAATATGATGACTATTTTGGCACTTTACTTGAATACTCATATACAAATAAATGATGGTCAAATGATAATTATTAGATAATAATGATTGAACAACGATAATCACATATTAGTGATCGGATGATGGCAGACTGACGATGACAATTAAATAATGATAATTGAGTGTTTGCAATTAGACAGTTGAAGATGATATTGGATGATAATGAGAGGACATCGGATAAGTAAAATAACAATCAAACAATATTGGTCAGATAAAAACAACCGATCAACGATAGATGATTGATGTCTGTTAGAAGATAATGGTTGCTTGTAGTACTCTTCAGCACTACTCGTTATATAGAGCTCTTAAGTTCTTACAATCTTCGAGCTCATTTTCGCGAAAGGTTTGGATTCCCTCGTTTAGAAAATGGGATCAACTTAAGATTTTTAGTAGTGTATTTTAATAATTTTAATCAAAATTTCAAAACATTGCACCAAACATCTTATGCTAATCATAGATTTTTATTTTAGTATAAATTAAGTGATGATAAACTATTTTAATATATATATATATATATATATATA
>JXCR01137617.1:220723-278884 GCA_002079205.1 Phalaenopsis hybrid cultivar | reverse complement strand
AACCTTCTTAATGAATTAATTCTGGAGTCTTGGGAAAATCTCGCCGTCGGCGCCCTAGTTCAATTCTTCATATTTTGGTCCTTTTTGCTTCAAATTCACTCCTTTTTGCATCTTTTTTCTCACCTATTTCATCATTCCTGCAAAAAAACATAAAAAATACCTTTCTTTAAAGTGCAATATCATCAAAAACAGTATAAAATATGTATGAAAATCTCAACATATTTTCCTTTGGCCACAGGCCAATAAAATCCATATTGCGAAATCTTAAAAGCAATTTTATGAGTTCCAAAATATCTCTTAAATTCTTAATCATGACATTTTTTAATAATTTCTTGGGTTTCTTCTAAAATTACACATCTTCTGATTACTTGATGCTTGCACTTTTTATAAAAATATGGGTCATCCCAAAAGTAAGATCTAGCATCATGAATGAACTTTTTCATTATTGGTATGTTAATCCATAGGGCATAATATCACTAACAATAAAATTCACTATGTCAATATACCACAGAATGCACCACTCCGTAATGACATATATTTGTGCATCAAGAAAATTCTTATTAATTTCATCTTCATAAATGTATGAATCTCCCTAATCCATTTTGGATAAATGGTCAACAATTTGATTGTGCAAACCCTTCATATTCACTACTTGGATATCAAACTCTTGCATCAAAAGGACCAATCTAATCAATCTTGATTTAACATCCTTCTTTGGCATAAGATATCTAATAACAGAATGATCGGTATAGACAGTACATTAGGTTCCAATTAAATAAAATCTAAATTTATTAAAAATATATACTATAGCCAATAATTCCTTCTCAGTTGTAGTATAATTGATTTGAACTTCATTAAAAGTATTGCTGACATAATATATGGCTTTGAACATTTTATCGTATCTTTGTCCTAAAACTACCTTAATAGCATAATCACTAGCATCAGACATCAACTCAAATGGTCTCCCCCAGTCAGGTGAGACTATAATAGGAGGATTGACTAATTTCTCTTTTCTTGAAGGCATTTAACCAATCTTGATTAAAATTAGACACAACATCCTTTTCCAAGAGATAGCATAAAGGGTTAGCAATTAACAAAATCTTTTATATATTGTATATAAATCTAGCATGTCCAAGAAAATTTTGAACTACCCTCACATTAGTGGGTGGTGACAGTTTTTCAATAACTTAAACTTTAATTGGGTCTATGATACACAAAAAATATATACACTTTTAGACCCATATTTTATACTCATTTTTGGTGATATTGCACTTTAAAGGAAGGTATTTTTCATGTTTTGTTGTAGGTTATTGATTTTTAGGACTTGGAGCAAAAAGGAAGCAAAAAGAATGAAATTTGGCATCAAAATAGAGTTTTTGAAAAATTGTTCAGCATCGATGATGTCGTTTGACAGAGAACACAAACTTAATTAAATGTCCACTGGCGCCAACGGTGCCAGATGGGTGACGACGATGCCAGTGCGGTGCAGACCCTATTTCTAGAAGATTCGACAAATTTGGATGCTTTTTGAAGAGTTTTTGGAAGCACTTATTGGAAAACTGACCTTAGACTCTATTTATAGCCGAAATTGATCAGAAAAGTCTATCTTCGCACTCCTCCGCTCGCTCTTGGTCTTTCTTCACATCTCTTCGCCCCTTTCATTCCACTTTACTTCCTTCGACGCCATTCCACACCATTAGTGATTTATTTTGTTTATAGTTTTGAGTTTTTGTGGTGAGTATAAGTGTGAATTCTTCTCTAAGAGTGTTGGAGAGGGAGAAAAGTGAGATATTTCTTCTTCCTACATTTCCTAAGAGAGACTACAAGGGATTTTCTTTGAGAAAGAGTTTCATATAAGTGTTGTTTGTTTATTATTATTGTATGAACTTTCTTTTATATATAAAATTTGTATTTTGTTGTATCTTTCTCATGAAGTCTGAGTAGTTTCTTTTATTTTTCTCCCTACTATGAGATATGGTGAAATGAAGAGATAATTTTGATATGCCAATGTTAAAATATATAATAAATTGTGATGGTTTTTTAACTTCACTCTTAATTTAATTTTCGATCTGGCCAATTGAATGGTTAAAATATGTTGTGAAACATATGATTCGGGAAATGTAGCATGAGTTCTCAACAAAGTAAGAATCACATTTAAGTCCATGAAGGAGTATTTCGTTCATGGAACTAAGTGAAAATAAATGGGAAAATATCTATTGTTAGGTGTAGAATTGGAGATTTCTAGGGTGACAGACTAAAAATCCCCAATTTGATCTTAGTGTTTAAGAACTAAAGCAAGATTTAGCTTTCAGGGGAAGGGAAGTGGAAGCTTTAGAGTGGGAGCCAGTATCCTCCTAGCCTAGTCACAAATTTAGGCACTAAACCTAAGGTTAGCCAAAGATTTTCTATAACACTGAATCATGTAGAGAATTAAAATTGCTCCTATTAGACACAATACATATTTAAATCAATTATCTCATCTCATTACACCAAAAACTCATTTTAGTGGGAAAGTTACTTTTTCATATTATAAAACTTCACCACATAAACATAAGTTAGTAGTTACTATTTTAAACTTTGCATTAAAATTTTGCTAGTAGTTAATAATTTAGTTTTGATAGTATCTCAAACATTCAAAATTAGTAATAGCAATTTCATTTTATTTCTTTGAATTTCTTAGTTAATTTATCATTTCAAATTTAAACCTTCCTCGTGGGATCGATATTTGGGATTGAAATAGAAAGTCTTATATTACTTGATAACGATATGTATACTTGCATAGAATCCCAACATTAAGTGCTTAACATTATTATTCAAAAAATACCACATCAAATTTTTGGCACCGCTGTAAAGCAGAGTCAACTTTATAAAATTTACATAACTATATTTTCTCGTGATCAAGTTTTTGGCGCCGTTGCCAGGGAGGGTAACAGTAAATTAAATAGATTTGGTAAATTAAGAAATTTAGAGACAAAATACAAAATATAAAAAAATATATATATAAAATAAAAAATCCAAAAAAAAAATATATAAAATAAAAAATCCAAAAAAATTATATAACTATATATTTAAGAGTATTTTCAAGAAAATTTTCTTTGCTTATTATATTTGTTCATGCGAAATATTGGATCTGCATGTTTAGTACCATACGATTCGGAATTAGAACATACTATTAGAAAAATTCAAAAACAACAAAAATAAATTAAAAATTTGAATGAAATGGCAAATAAATTAGATAATCAAATAAATGTCAACAAAGACCTTTAAAAGATTATGCTAATCCGACAACAGATGAACTTCACTTAACTTTTCAAAATCTTGATGTTGTTGCTAATTTATTTGAGCTTAAACCTGCTATTATCCAAATGGTACAAAATAATTAGTTTGGAGGAAACTCCTACTGAAGATCCTAACTTACATCTTGCTAGTTTTCTTGAAATTTATGGTACTTTTAAAAATGGAGTATTTAATGATGTTGTTAGGCTTAGACTTTTTCATTTATATTAAGGGATAAAGCTAAAGCTTGGTTAAATTCATTAGCACCTAGATCTACAAGAACTTGGGAAGAACTATCACAAGAATTTTTGGCTAAATATTTTCCACCCTCGAAAACCACTTGTTTTTGTCAGTTTGAAGGGAAATTGATATATGAAGCTTAGGAAAGATTTAAGGATCTTCTTAGAAAATGTCCACACCATGCTTTACCAGATTGGTTTATAATTCAAACTTTTTACAAAGGATTAGTAGGATCACTTAGATCTATTATAGATGCTGCTGTAGGTGGATCACTAATATCAAAACCTTTTGATGAAACATACTTTTTAATAGAAGAAATAACTACTAACAATTTTCAATGGCTCTCTGAAGGGGTAAATCCTAAGAGAGTAGCTAGTATTCATGAATCTGATGCAATGTCTATTTTAGCATATCAAATTGCTGCTATATCAAAGAAGATTGATCATTGGAGTGAACTATTTTCAAGTGCAACCAATATTAGATTAAAATTCATTAGGGTAGATAATTGATACTTAATCAACTTATGAAACCTTAAATGCTATAAATAATCAAAATAACTATCCTTATTCTAACTATTACAACCCTGGATGGAAAAATCACCCTAATTTTTGGTTGGAATAATTATAACAATTTGAACCCCCTAGAAAATTTAAATAATCAAGGAAATCCTAATTATAAACCTTATTATCTTTCTAAATTTAACTCCAACCCTAACCCATAAGTTAAGGAAAAGAAGTTGACGATGGAAGAAGTAATGTTGAATATGGGAAATCAAATACAAAATCAAGGGGCTGCTATTACAAATATTGAAAATCAATTAGGACATATTGCTACTGCACTCAGTAACAGACCTTCAGCAAATCTTCCGAGTACTTTGTAAGTTAATCCAAAAGATCAAAATAAGGAGCAAATTAAAGTTATTCAATTATGAAATGGAAAAGAAGTTGAAATAAGAATCTAAAGAGTAGCTAAAGTTGATGAGGAGAAGGAAAAGATTGAAAGTGATCATAATGAAAATGAACAAATACAAGTTCCTTTAGAAAAACCATTACCTCCATTTCCTCAATAACTAAAACAGAAGAATAAATACAAACAATTTACAAATTTTTTGGAAATCCTTAAACAATTTACGATAAACATTCCTTTCATTGAGGCTTTGGAACAAATGCCAAGTTATGTGAATTTTAAGAAAGATATACTAAACAATAAAAAGAAGTTTGAAAATCATAAAACCGTTGCACTCAGTGAAGTGTGCAGCGCTACTATTCAGAAAAAGCTTCCTGAAAAGTTAAAAGATCCTGATAGTTTTACAATACCTTGTGCAATTCGTGAAAATTTTTATGAAAAAGGCTTATGTGATTTAGGACCGAGTATCAATCTTATACCTCTATCAATTTTAAAATATTTAGATTTAGGAGAGATTTCCCCTACTACTGTAACTCTTCGTTTAGCTGATCGATCAATAACTTATCCTGAAGGAGTTATAGAAGATGTATTAGTAAAAATGGATAAATTTATTTTTCTATAGACTTTATAATATTAGATATGGAGGAAGATAAAGAGATTCCTATTATTTTGAGGAGACCATTTCTTGCAACAGGGAGAGCTGTGATATATGTGTAAAAAGGAGAATTAATAATGAGAGCGAATGATCAAGAAGTAACATTTAATATTGCAAAATCTATGAAATATTTTGCAATAGAAAAAGATAATGAATGTTTTAGGATGGAAGTTAGTGATTATCTAATTAATGAGCAATTTAAGAAAGAGATTGAAGAAAAATTAAGGCAAGAAGTATTTAGTGAGAATGAGAATGAAATAAAAGAAGAAATTTTAGATTATATACAGGAAAAATTTGAAACTTTAGATTTGTTGGAAAATGATAATAAAAATCTTATTCCTTCAAGTATTAATCCACCTGAACTTGAACTAAAAGTATTACCTGCTTGTTTAAAATATGTGTTTTTAGGAGATTCATCTACATTGACTGTTATGGTATATTCTGAGTTAACTGAAATTCAAGAACAAAAATTAGTAGAAATGTTGAAAAGATATAAAAAGGCTTTTGGATGAACTTTAGTATGTACAAAATTCTATTAGATGATCAATACGAACCTAAAGCTAATCCTCATAGGATATTAAACCCAATAAAGAAAGAAGTTTTTTAAAAAGAAATCTTAAAATGATTAGATGCTGGAATTATATATCCTATTTCAGACAGTGCTTGGGTGAGTCCAATTCATTGTGTTCCAAAGAATGAGGAGTGACGATTGATGTAAATGAGAAAAATGAATTAATTCCAATAAGACAAGTTACTGGTTTGCGAATTTGTATAGACTATAGAAAATTAAACATGGCCACCAGGAAAGATCACTTTCCTTTACCCTTTCTAGACCAAATGTTGGATACATTGGATGGAAACAAATATTACTACTTTTTAGATGGATATACCAGTTATCGTCAAATTGCAATTGCTCTTGAGGATTAAGAGAAGACAACATTTACAAGCCCTTATGGAACATTTGCTTTTCATAGAATGTCTTTTGGACTATGCAATGCACCAATGACATTTCAAAAATGTAT
The DNA here is from genome assembly GCA_002079205.1 of Phalaenopsis hybrid cultivar. Lineage (NCBI taxonomy): Eukaryota > Viridiplantae > Streptophyta > Magnoliopsida > Asparagales > Orchidaceae > Phalaenopsis > Phalaenopsis hybrid cultivar. Next base: position 272,785 of record JXCR01137617.1, on the reverse strand, counting down.
GATGTCAATTTTTAGCAATTTGATTGAACATGGAATGAAAGTATTTATGGATGATTTCTTTGTATTCGGGATGTCATTTGAAATATGTTTAAATAATTTAGAAAAAGTTCTCGAATTATGTTAAAAAATCAACCTAGTACTAAATTGAGAAAAAATGTCAATTTATAGTTGCATGAGGAATTGTACTTGGGCATAAAATTTCTGAAAATGACATAGAAGTAGATGCTACAAAAATTCAAGTTATTGAAAAATTACCACCTCCTACTACGGTTAGAGGGGTAAGAATTTTATTAGGACATGTTGGTTTCTACAGGCGTTATATAAATTTTTTTTTTAAAAATAACTAAGCCATTATGCAAACTTTTAAAAAAAGATACAAAATTTGATTTTAATGAGGAATGCATAAAAGCATTTGAATTATTGAAGGAAAAATTAATCACTGCACCTATAATAGTCCCACCTGATTGCAAGAAAAGAATTAAATTAATGTGCGATGCGAGGGGTTATGCTATTGGAGCTGTTTTAGGAGAAAGACACAATAAAGTTTTTAAAGTAATATATTATGCTAGTAAAAGTCTAAATGATGCTCAAATTAACTACACTATTACTGAAAGAGATTTATTAGCTATTGTCTATGCCTTTGATAAATTTAGACTTTACTTGATTGGAACCAAATGTAAAGTGCATACAGATAATTCTACTATCAAATACTTGATGCAAAAGAAGGATGCTAAACCAAGATTAATTAGATGGATAATTTTATTGCAAGAGTTTGATTTTATTGTAGTTGATAAAAAGGAAAATGAAATTTAAATAACCGATCATTTGTCTAGACTACAAAAATAAATATTAACTAATTTTACAAATGAAATTTTAGAAAATTTTCATCATGAACAATTATATAATATTGATGAAATAAATATATCGTGGTATGTCGATATAGTAAATTATATTGTAAGTGATATTCTACTACTAGATATTAAGAATCAACAATTAAAGAACTTTATATATGATCCAAAATTTTATTTTTGGGATGACCCATATTTATATAAACAATGTAAAGATCTAATTATTAGGAGGTGTCTGCCTTATGAAGAAACTCAAAAAATAATTGTAAGATGTCATGATTCTAAATTTGGAGGATATTTTGGAACAAATAGACTTGCATATAAAATTTTGCAGGCTGGATTTTATTGGCCTACTCTTTTTAGAGATGTTCATGATTATATTAAAACATGCGATAGATGTCAGTGAGTAGGAAATATTTATAGAAGAAATGAACTGCCTCTAAATTACACATTGGAAGTTGAAATTTTTGATGTGTGGGGATTAGATTTTATGGGACCATTTATGCCTTCATTTGAAAATTTATATATATTACTTGCTGTTGATTATATGTCCAAATGGATTGAAGCTGTTGTTGTACCTAAATGCGATGCTCAGAGTGTTTCTAAGTTTTTAAATAAAAATATTTTTATAAGATATGGAATGCCGAGAGTAACTATTACAGATGGAGGATCTCATTTTAAAAATAAGATAATTGAGAAATTGATTAAAAAATATGATCTTATGCATAGATTCTCTACAGTTTATCATCCTCAGACAAACAGTCTAGCAGAAATATCAAATCGAGAAATAAAATGAATTTTAGAAATAGCTGTAAATCCTTATAAATTGGATTGGTCTGCTAGATTAGATACTGTATTATGGGCATACAAATCTGCTTATAAGACTCCTATTGGAATGTCCCCATATCGACTTATTTTTGGAAAAACATGCCACTTACCAGTAGAATTGGAGCATAAAGCATTTTTGGGCTATGAAAAAATTTAATTTTAATTTAAAGAGATGCTGGTGAGAAAAGATTATTACAACTCAATGAACTTGAGGAGATTAGAAATGAAGCATATGATAATACAAAAATCTATAAAGAGAAAATGAAAATATGGCATGGTCAAAACATAATTAAAAAGAAGTTTGAAGTTGGACAAAAAGTTTTATTATATAATACAAGATTGAGATTATTTCTAGGAAAACTGAAATCCAGATGGTTAGGACCATTTAAAGTGATTAAAGTCTATCATTAAGAACTGTTGTTATTAAAGATCATAAAATTGGAAAGATATTTAAAGTTAGTGGGCATCAATTGAAATATTACTATGAAGGACTGTTGACCTCATTTTTGGTTGAGGTTTAGTTTGTCCCATTTAGTAGCCTATGATCTAGCCATGGGACTTTTCCTATTGACTATTCCTAGAAAACTAGACTTGGAACCCTCACCTTAGAAATTTTTTACTCAACTTGGAGTTCCACATATTGCTCTCAACCTCTAAAAACTTGTAGGTGGGGTCATTGTGGGGGAAACTCAAAATGAGTCACCCTTAGGATTGCTGAACCTTAGGGTTGACCTTGGGTGTTGGTCTGGAGCTAAGGCACTCACTACACACATCTATACTCACAATCACTCACAACCCTGAACTCAAATTTCTAGCCTAGAGCCCTTGAGCTTTTGGGATACTCATGTAGATGGTCCCCTAAACCTACTAGCCCTCGGGCTATGGTTTGGCTAGAACCACTACATAGAGGACCCAAAATGGGGTTTCCTTTTGTCCATGGCTTATTGGTGATGATTGGTACCTCAACTCAACCAAAATACCCATCTTGGCCATTTACCCCTAAAACACCCCAAATTACCAAAATACCCCTCCATAGCTCCAAATCCCAAAAATTCCAAAAATTCACAGAAAATCCCAATAAATCCAAAATATTCTTAATTTCATTTATTTCAACTACAACATGACCCAATTTGGCCAATTTGATCATCTTTACCCAAAATCCCCAAATTACTCTTTAAAGATCCAAATTTCCCCCAATCCAACTCAAATGTCCATCAATTTGATCTTAATTGACACCAATTCCAATCCTAAACTCAAATTCACTATTGATATGACCAAAATAAACTAAATACAAGCTCAATTGGTGCATTATTTGAACCCAATTTTGATTTGGGTGAAAACCCCAATTTTGACCATATGACTTAATCTCACCAAATTGAACCCATGGCCTGGTCAATTGGCCTCAATTGATGTTGAAAAATTTTGATAACATTACTATACATCAAAATCAACCATAAATTGACCTTGGTGAAGTTTCAAATCCATTTGATTTTGGCCAAAATCCAAAATTCCCAAATTTAGCCCCAAATTGGCTAAGTCCCCAAATTTCACCCAATTGATTGCCTTAACCTCCAAATTGGCATCCAATTCATGTTCAAAACTCTTCATGAGGTCCTTATTGACCATTTATAATAATCAATTTGGACTTAGCCCAAGGCTATCCCAAGTTAGACCCAAGCCTAGCCCAATATGACCAAATTGATTAAAATTCAAAATTTCCTCAAATTGACCCTCCAATTGAGCTCAAAACCACTCCCATCCTTCACCAAAGTTGTTCCTTATGATCATCTACACCAAAGACAACAATTATTTGGACTTCAACCCTTCACCAAAAATATTCATAACAATCATCTACACAATTTTTATCAATCAATTGAGTTAATTGACATGGCTAACCTAGCCCAAACCCAAGTTTTTTTGCACCCACTTGGACCCATACACTAAATGTGACCTAACCACCTTAAAGCCACCAAATTAACCCCACCACAGCCATTAGTTGGACTTAGTGACCAGTACAAACACCATGAAACCACCTAAATCAAGCCATGGACCAAAGTTCCCCCAAATTAAGGGATCTTATTTCCAAAAATGCACATGCTTAAGATATCTTTGCCAAATCCAAGCACATTTGAATTAAATTACTGTGATAGATTCCTCTGGGTTCCCTGAGCTCCTAGCCACCTCCCCCTGGCCGGCTGGCTAGCCTAAAGGCCGGAATAGCCCAAAACCAAGAGCCACCCCCATGGCACCTCACCCAAATCAAACCTACAGGCCAGCTCACCCAAATCAAACTATGGAGCTCCTCTGCCCTCCACCTAAGCAGCACAATGCACCCAAACTTATGCCTAGAGAGCCACCCCATGGCCATTTTTATAAAAACTCACCTCCCACGGCCATGGGAGGTGTGCTAAAAATTTCTTAGAGAGGCCTCTCCAAACTTCACACAGAGCTTCCCTAAGATCCCCTCAGTGCATTCCAACCATTTTTCCTCACCCATTCCCCTTGCCGAAGCTCAATTTTGAGCTTGAAACTTGCCGGAAACCAATACAGAGCCTAATACACCTCCACACTCCACCAAACTCCAATTTCTTGTGCCCACACCTTCAGAAGAGTGAAAGAAGCCAGAGCCCCATCAAATCCCCCTTCCACAGAGCCTCTACTATAGCTTTACACCAACACCTGAAATCGAGCTTGATCGAATTCATACCTAGACTTCACACCAAGACCAGGGACTCAATCCCTAGCCTCCTTGGACCCCAACGAACGTGCTGAGCACCTCTGATCGAAGCCTCCCTTCTCAGAACAAAGGTATAAAACTCGTCCTCTTCCTGAGCTTATTTTGATCCATTTACTTAAACTTGATTTCATGGTACCTTAGCCGTATAGATGTGTTCGTCTCACTTAGAAGAGTCCATAGGATCAAACACGAAGCGATTTGGTTGAGTCTAGGCCAAGATCTTAAGGTTTTAGTCTGGACGGGCACGGGATCATTCTATCGGGGACGATGACGGGGAGCCGTTTGATCAAGCGTGTATCAAACGAACGGGGGAGATCGCGCCGGACGACGCTTCGAGACATGAATAGCGGGCCGAGTCAGCAAGCTACGTGGACGGCGGCGCCCAACCAGAGCGCGCANTAGAAATGAGTAAGAAAATTTAGTTAAAATTTTTAGTAATGAAGAAAAACTTTAAGTTAAAAAGTTTTTAGTTGAGAAAATCATTAATATAAGTAACTATCTTTAGTAAGAAAAATTGTGTTTTTGAAGAAATTAGATAATTTAGATTTTTATTTTTAATACTTAAATTTCATTTATTAAAATAATTTTTAAAACTATTATTATATTTATAAGTAAAGTACTTATAATAAGACTTTGCTTTAGGAAAAGAGAAATGGAATTCAAAATCATTAAAGGCCTATCCAGATAAAGTAATCCTTGCCTGAAAAGAAAAAGAAAAGAAAAAAAAGAAAGAAAAGAAATAAGAAAAAAAAGAAAGAAAAGAAAAGGAAAGGGAAAAGAAAGAAAAGAAAAAGAGAAAAAAAATTAGGAAGGAGAAGCTTGAAGATTAGTGCCTAATCAAAAATTGGTTCTACATTTGACTTTTTAAAAGTATAGGACTTGAGATAATCTTACACTTATAGATATAGTATAGTATGTAAAATTATTTTTAATGAAAAATTTTAAGTGGAGATAATAAAAGAACTAAATTCTAAATTTGGATAATCTACAATACATTTCTAAATTAGATAGAAACACATATTTTTCATATTTCTTAACTTTAAGAATTTCTAAATTTTAAGTTGGTCTCATTTACTGAATATTTTTTCTAAATTAGACTGCTATATTTCTAAATCTAATTTTAGTAACTCCTAAAGAAACTCATATACATATCATACATATGTAGTTTTTAAAGATTGAAGCGTCACTTGAGGACAAGTAACATTTTAAGTTTGGGGGATTTTGATACACCTAATATATATAGTTTTTTTAGACACATTTTTATGCCTATTATTGAGATATTACGCTTTAATGGAAGGTATTTTTGTGTTTTTATTGTAGATAGAAGTAAAAAAGGTGAAAAATGTTTAAAGGAGTGAAAAAGGATCAAAGTTTGAGAAAAAAGGTGAAAAATGTGCAAATGAGTTCTGGCACCTAAGTGCCAGATTTGGTGCTTAAGCGCCGGGTAAACAGAGAAGGCCCTGCCTAAGAGCCAAAGGCCTCACGCTTAAGTGCTAGTGGCAATTACTAGACGAGTAAAGTCAGTTTTTGTGAATTTTGAAGAGGATTTTGAGGCACCCATTGGCTTAATAGGTGGGTATAACCACCATGAACAAAAATTATGAAGAAAGGATGCATCTCTTGGGGAAATACATCAAATCTAGACATATTTTGAAGATTTTCCAAAGCACCTCTTAGAAAACTATAAAAGAAAGAATAGCGATCTTTGGAAAGAGTGTTGAAAATACTTGGAAAGTTTTGAAAGTTCATCATTTGGGGAGTCAGTTCAGAGAGATATTCAGGCACCATTTTTACTTTTATTTTATCCTTTTTGTTAATTTATTTTGAGTGATTGTAAAGAGAAGAGATTCAAAGGACCTTCAAGAGTTTGGTAGAGAACTTGAGATAAGTTCTTATATTTTTATTTTGAGACTTCTTTAGTTTTAGTTGACACTTGTTATTGGTTTGACAATGACATCTTGTTTTAAACTAAGTGTTATTTTATTTTCTCCATAGATTCTGAGTAGTTTCCTTTATGTCTCTTCTTAAAGTGATAAGTAATTAAGTTGTGGATGGAAATTGTGGAGAGTATTGATCTTCAATGATGGAAGAAGTTTGTTGACCTCAATTTTGGTTGAGGTTTAGTTTCTCCTGCTTAATAGCCTAGGGTCTAGCCATAGGACTTTTCCTGTTGACTATTCCTAGAAAACTAGACATAGAACCCTCACCACTTAAATAATATTAGTATTGTTGACCTCAATTTTGGTTGAGGTTTAGTTTCTCCTCTTTAATAGCCTAGAGGGTCTAGCCATAGGACTTTTCCTGTTGACTATTCCTAGAAAACTAGACATGGAATCTCACCATTAGAAATTCTACCCTCTTCTTTACTCAACTTGGAGTTCCACATATTGCTCTCAATCTCACCATTAGATATTGTTAAATCTCTTACACTCAGCTTGAAGTTCCACATTTTTCTCTCAACCTCTAAATACTTAGTAGGTGGGGTCACTGTGAGGAAACTCAAGATGAGTCACCCTTAAGACTGTTGGACCTTAAGGTTAACCTTGGGTGTTGGTCTGGAGCTAAGACACTCACTACACACATCTACACTCACAATCACTCACAACTACTCAAATTTCTAGCCTAGATCCCTTGATCTTTTGGGATACTCATGTAGATGGTCCCCTAAAACTCAAATTTCTAGCATAGATCCCTTGATCTTTTGGGATACTCATGTAGATGGTCCCCTAAACCTACTAGCCCTAGGGAGGGCTAGGTCTAATTCACTCACTACACTCATCTACACTCACAATCACTCACTACCCTAAACCTAGAACTTCTAAGCCTAGTTGATCTTTTGGGATACTCATGTAGATGGTCCCCTAAACCTACTAGCCCTAGGGTTATGTTTTAGATCTTTTGGGATACTCATGTAGATGGTCCCCTAAACCTACTAGCCCTAGGGCTATGGTCTGACTAGAACCACTACATAGAGGACCCAAAATGGGGTTTCCATTGGTCCATTCCTTATTTGTATGATTGGTACCTCAACTCTACCAAAATACCCATCTTGGCCTTTTACCCCTAAAACACCCCTTAATTACCAAAATACCCCTCTTGGGCTCAAAATCCCAAAGATTCCAAAAATTACCAGAAAAAACCAAATATTTGCAATTTCATTTCTCTCAACTACCCCATGACCTAATTTGGCCAATTTGACAATCTTTAACAAAAATCCCCAAATTGCCCTTTAAAGACTTAAATTTCTCCAAATCCATCTCAAATGTCCATTAATTAGGTCTTAATGACCCCAATTCCAATCCTAAACTCAAATTAACTTTTGATATGGCCAAGCTAAACCAAATCCTATTCCAATCCTAAACTCAAATTCACTTCTTTATCAACTCAAATGTCCATCAATTTGATCTCAATTGACCCCAATTACAATCCCAAACTCAAATTAACTTTTTTTATGACCAAACTAAACCAAATCCAAGCTCAATTGGTCCATGATTTGAGCTCAATTTTGATTTGGGCCAAAGCTCCAATTTTGACCATATGACTTAATCTCACCAAATTGAACCCATAGCCTAGTCAATTACCTCAATTAATGTTGCAAAATCTTTATAACATTCCTATACATCAAAATCAACCATCAATTGGCATTGGTAAAGCCTCCAATCCATTTGATTTTGGCATAAATCCAAAATTCCCAAACTTAGCCCCAAATTGGCTAAGTCCCTAAATTTCACCCAATTTATTGCCTTAACTTTCAAATTGGCATCCAATTCATGTTTAAAACTCTTCATGAGGTCCCTATTGATCATCTAAAACAATCAATTTGGACTTAGACCAAGGCTAACCCAAGCTAGACCCAAGCCTAGCCCAACATGACCAAATTGATTAAAGTTCAAAATTCCTTCAAATTGACCTTTCAATTGAACTCAAAACCACTTCCATCCTTCACTAAAGTTCTTCCTTGTGATCATCTACACCAAATACAACAATAAATTGAGCCAATTGAGATGGATAACCTAGCCCAAACACAAGTTTTGGTCATTTTCACCCGCTTGGACCCAATGTAACCTAACCACCTTAAAGCCACCAAATTAACTCCACCACAGCCATTAGTTGGACTTAGTAACAAGTCCAAACACCATGAAACCACCTAAATCAAGCCATGGACCAAAGGTCCCCCAAATTAAGGGATCTTATTTCCAAAAATGAACATGCTTAGAGCCATGGACCAAAGGTCCCCCAAATTAAGGGATCTTATTTCCAAAAATGCACATGCTTAAGGCATGGACCAAAGGTCCCCCAAATTAAGGGATTTTATTTCCAAAAATGCACATGCTTAAGATACTGGACCAAAGGTCCCCCAAATTAAGGGATCTTATTCCCAAAAATACACATGCTTAAGATATCTGGACCAAAGGATTTCCAAAAATTCACATGCTTAAGATATCTTTGCCAAATCAAAGCACATTTGCATTAAATTAACTCCACCACAGCCATTAGTTGGACCTAGTGACCAGTACAAACACCATGAAACCACCTAAATCAAGCCATGGACCAAAGGTCTTGAACTTAGTGACCAGTACGAACACCATGAAATCACCTAAATCAAGAAATGGACCAAAGGTAGTTGGACTTAGTGACCAGTCCAAATACCATGAAATCACCTAAATCAAGCCATGGACCAAAGGTCCCCCCCTGTGACCAGTCCAAACACCATGAAACCACCTAAATCAAGCCATGGACCAAAGGTCCCCCAAATTAAGGGATCTTATTTCCAAAAATGCACATGCTTAAGATATCTTTGCCAAATCCAAACACATTTACATTAAATTGCTGTGATGGATTCTGCTGGGTTCCCTGAGCTCCTAGCCACGTCCCCCTGGCCGGTCGGCCAGCCTAGTGGCCAGAAAAGCCCAAAACCAAGAGCCACCCCATGGACCCAAATCAAACCTAGAGGCCAGCTCATCTAAATCAAACTATGGAGCTCCTCTGCCCTCCACCCAAGCACCACAATGCACCCAAACTTATGCCTTGAGAGCCAGCCCATGGTCATTTTTATAAAAACTCACCTCCCACTGCCACGGGAGGTGTGCTAAAAATTTTTCAGAGAGGCCTCTCCAAGCTTCGCACAGAGCTTCCCTAAGATCCCCTTAGTGCATCCCAACCCTTTTTCCCTCATCCATTCCCATTGCCGGAGCTCAATTTTGAGCTTGAAATCCTACCGGACAGCAGGACAGAACCCAAAACACCTCCACACTTCACCAAAATTCAATTGCTTGATCCCACACCTTCACAAGTGTGAGAGAAGCCAAAGCCCCATCGAATTCCCTTCCCGCAGAGCCTCTACCATAGCTCTAGACCAACACCTAAAATCGAGCTTGGTCAAATTCATACCTAGGCTTTACACCAAGACCAGGGACTCAATTCCTAGCCTCCTTAGACCCCAACAAACGTGTCGAGCACCTCTGATTGAAGTTTCCCTTCTCAGAGTTAGCCTCCTTGGACCCCAATGAACGTGCCGAGCACCTCTGATCGAAGCTTCCCTTCTCAGAGCAAAGTAAAAACTCCTCCTCCTCCCGAGTTTATTTTGATTCTCCATTTACTTAAGCTTGATTTCATGGTGCCTTAGTCGTATGGATGTGTTCGTCTCACTTAGGCGAGTCCATAGGATCAAACCCAAAGTGATTTGGTTAAGTTTAGGCTGAGATCTTAAGGTTTTAGCCTAAACGGGCACAGGATCATTCTATCGGGGATGATGACGGGGAGCCGTTTGATCAAGCGTGTATCAAATGTACGGGGGAGATCGAGCCGGACAGCGCTTCGGGACATAAAGAGCAGACCGAGTCAGCAAGCTACGTGGACGACGGCGTCCAAACAGAGCGCGCCACGTACGTCTTCGGAGCTGCCTAGGATCTAGTCAGCACGCACTGTTTAAATTGATAAATAGGTCTTTTTCCTATTTTCTTAAATGCTTGCACGCGCTGTTTAAATAGATAAATAGGGCTTTTTCCTATTTATTTAAATACCCTTAACTTTATGCCTTCGGAGCCGTCGTAGGTTGAGGTGGCACGCGTAGTTTAAATAGATAAATATGGCTTCTTCTATTTATTTAAATACCCCCAAACTTATAAAATACATAACTTTGTGTACAAAAATCACAAAAATAAAATAAAAATACCCTCTTGCTCAGTAAATAGAGGAGAATAATGTGGAAAAAATTTCAAGTCCATTTGATGCGTAAAATATTTTTAATTAATTAAAAACTATTTGATTGATTCTCCATGCATATTGACACATCACCTTAGCTTGAAATTTTGACATGTTGTAGCCTCTATGAGTGGAAGTATTCCATGATTTTTCCAAAGCCAGAGAAGGTCTACAGAGATCCATATTTTTCAAGTTATTTCACATCATTTCCTTAAAATAATCATGGAAATTATGATATTAGTTATTAAACCCCAAGAAAATTTTGAAAAGTCTACCATGACCAGAGAAACCTTTAAAAATAATTTCATGGGCCAAGTCATTTAAAACCTCCTTAAATTTTCCAAATACTAAATAACTAAGATAATTAATATTGAAAAATATAAATATTTAAATGACTTGATTTTTACTCCCCACTGTGATTTATGATCCAGAGAACTCATTATAAAAGTTTCAAAATATTTTGAGTTCATTTAATAACTTAAATTGATTTTCATAGATAAATACCACTCTTAAAACTTAAATGATTTGTTAAAAATCAAAATATAACTAAAAAAATTATGAAACTTAGTTTTTTGAGTTCTCTACGATCAGGGGTATTTTCTAAAAATAAAATGACATTTAAGATAAAAATTTGATTTTTAGCCTATTCTAAATATTTAAATAATTAAAAAATTCTTAAAAATCATAAAAATAGTAAAACTCATGGAAAGGTTCTAAATTGTTTCCTAATCACTTAGGACAATTATAATATTTTTCCTGATTTTCTAAATAAAGATATTGAATTTCAAAGCTTAAAAAATATTTTTTTTAAAAGACTAAAAATGAGTTTTCACTAAAACAATTCCAATAAATCAATGAAAAATCAAAAAAATATAAAATTTGCACTTTTAAGTTCTTTGACCTTAGGGAGAGTTTTAAAAAATACAAAACTTAATTTTCACCACTTAAAATATTTTATTTTTATTAAATAACCCAGAGCTTAAAATAATTCTAATAAATCATAAAAAATTCAAATAATTGTGAAATTTGATCGAAAGGCTTCTCTAGTCTAGGTATACCTCCAATAAAAATTTTAAGGGATTATAATTTACCTTGGTCAAATAAGGAATTTTCTTTGAAAAATCCTATTTTTGCATTAAAATAATTATATAAATTAAATTAAATTTTGAAAAATCACATTTTCTCCTCTGATGTCTTAATAGACCCATGAATGAAGTAGGAAAAAAATTTCAAAGTCATTTAAATTGAATTTGACAAATAATGGAGCATTAGAGCCTTAGGGGCAAATGAATTTTGAAAATCTTGCCTTCGTTAACATTTAAGCTTAATTCAAGGAGCGGAATGGGTAACCTCGGATCTTAATCAATATTTTCGATGCTTGAAATACAAAGGTGTTAATTGGTAGAAACCAATCTCACTTTCTTAAATAAGATTAATAAAATTTATAAATTAATCAAAATTTGGAAGCTTATTAAAATTAAATGATCCTGGACTTAGGGGTATTACTTTTGAAGCCAATAATAAATAAATTTAATACCCCTATGTTGACTTTCAAATAAAATTCAAATCATGAATCGTGACTACTTAAAACTTAACCCTCTAATTAAGACACTCACTTAGGTCTTAAAGGGCTTAGTGGTGACTTAGGCTAAATCAAAAATTGACTATATGAGGATTAAAGAAATAAACATAATTAAATCAAACATCCTTTAAACACCACTAAGCCCAATTAGGATTCAAAATTTGGGAAAGTGTCCAAATTACACTCACTTGCCCCTTCAAGGGTCTTCACCCACATAATTCTTAAATAGAATCACAAGTGATAATTACCCTATTCATAGGGATAATTGAGACATCAATGTTCACTGAGCATTAAGGATATTTACAGGATGAACCATTAAGTAACATTATAATTTTAAATGGACTCGAGACTTTTCACTAGTTGATGAGAGGGAGGCATGTACCTGCTTCCCTCTCCTAACTTGTTGGATACCTCAGAGGCCTATTAAACTTAATATTTTTCGCTTAATGAAATCATCGTTAATTAAACCTTTAAGGACTTACCAAAATAGAACATAGAGTTAGGCAAACCTCTCAGAACTTTACTTTTCCTGCTCTTCATAAATGCCCTCACATGCATTTTCAAGTTTCAGGTGGTGGAACGAGAAGTCTCGTCAGGCACGCTTTTACAATTTATAGTACCGTCTTTCTTCTGCCTTTTCTTTATATGTTTCATGCTTGCATTTAACTACATAAACTTGCTTGTTAACTATAACCAAAACCAAAACCAAAATCAACCAAGATAAAATTAACCGCCACAACATTCAAGAAACCAAAACCAAAGCTAAAACTAAAATCAACCAAGATAAAATTCACCCCCACAACATTCAAAATGTAAAACAACTCAAAATTTAATCACAAACATCACACAAAACTACAATTGCAACTAAATTAAGACGTCTCTATCCAAAATTTAATCACAAACATCATATAAAACCACAACTTTAACTTAATTAAGATGTCTCTATTTGATGATCGACTAAAACTAAAATCAACCAAGATAAAATTCACCCCCACAACATTCAAAATATAAAACAATTCAAAGATCACAAACATCACACAAAAACCACAACTTCAACTTAATTAAGATGTCTCTATCGGATGATCGAGAATCCCTCAGAGGAGGTAACCTGCGGTTGCTAACGAGGCTTCTCACAGTTTAAATGAAATTATGGAACTCATTAAGTTGAGTTTAGTAAGTTATTTAGACTAAGTGAATCCATTAGAAAATAGTGGTGTCGGAACGAGGGAACCATAGGATCCTAACGGTATCGCTCTAATCAACTTTAATACNACCTACGGTTGCTAACGAGGCTTCCCACGGTTTAAATGAAATTATGGAACTCATTAAGTTGGGTTTGATAAAGTCATTTGGACTAAGTGAATCCAATAGAAAATGGTGTTGCCAAAACTAGGGAACCATAGGATCCGAACTGGTGTCGCTCTAATCAACTTTAATATTCCCTCATAAAATTTAAACAACTTCAACCATAGGGCCACCTGATTTGATATTATAACTTGACACAATAGATAATTCAAACTCGTCGCGGCAGGAGCTTGGAGCTAGCATGGTGGGCAACACGGCCATCTTCAAGAGCAAAAAACTGTCTTCCTCAGCTAAACCAATCTTCCTTTCTTAGACTTAAACAACAAAGCCATAGGACTTTGAGGTTGCTTGCTTATGCAACGTAAATCCTCACATTATCTTTAGGCATTCGTATAGCTCTGTTGTATGATTTAAGCCCTAACTCATTCTAGGTTCCGAGGTTATCGTCCGGTACGACTTAAACCCTCATATCTTCTAGGCAATTTGTGTGACTCTGTCACGCAAATATAAGCCCTAATAAAATAAAATTGGCAGGATGAAACATCTAAATATTTCTCCTCAAAACTGAAGCTAAACATTAGGATAGCTTAGGAAGTCAACGAGACTGGATCCATGACATCCCCTAGTTCTTCCTTCCTTTGGATTCTACAATAAAATGTTCCAAATGTGAACTAATCCCCTTTCACACCTCTACGTTTGATTTCGTTGAAGAGTCCTACCCTTTGCAATTCCTTGAAGATGCTATTTCTTGATTTTTATCGAGTCTTCTTAAGTGACTTTGGTCATTTAAGATGTAATTAAATATAGGGGCTTCCCCTTATAGGAAGCATGTCCGAACCCAGCTTAATATAAACCCTATTTAATCCTTTATATTAAATAAGGGAATTTGTTGGCAAATACAAAGGTTTTGCAGACCAAACAGACGTCATACTTTCCTTAGTTTATTTTGATTGAGCCTCATCGTCAAGTATTGCGTTTNTAAGATGTCTCTATCGGATGATCGGGAATTCCTCGGAGGAGGTAACCTACGGTTGCTAACGAGGCTTCCCACGGTTTAAATGAAATTATGGAACTCATTAAGTTGGGTTTAATAAGTTCATTTGGACTAAGTGAATCCAATAGAAAATAGTGATGCCGGAACGAGGGAACCGTAGGATCCTAACCGGTGTCGCTCTAATCAACTTTAATATGCCTTCATAAAACTTAAAAAACTTCAACCATAGGGCCACCTGATTTGATATTATAACTTGACATACTAGACCTCATAAAATTTAAAGAACTTCAACCATAGGGCCACTTGATTTGATATTATAACTTGACACACTAGATATCTCAAACTCGTCGCAGCAGGAGCTTGGAGCTAGCATGGTGGGCAGCACGACCATCTTCAACAACCTCGTCGCGGCAGGAGCTTGGAGCTAGCATGGTGGGCAGCACGACCATCTTCAACAGCAAAATCTGTCTTCCCTAGCTAAACTAATCTTCTTTCTTTAGACTTAAACAACAAAGTCATAGGACTTCGAGGTTGCTTGCTTATGCAACGTAAATCCTCACCTTTTCTTTAGGCCTTTGCATAGCCCTGCTATACAATATAAGCCCTAACTCGTCTTAGGATTCCGAGGTTGTCGTTTGTCAAGACCTAAATCCTCATATCTTCCAGGCTATTTGTGTGATCATTTCACATGAATGTAAGCCCTAACTAATAAAATTGGCAGGATGAAACACCTAAATATTTCTCCTCAAAATTTAAGGCAAAGATTAGGATAGCTTGGGAAGTCACTGAGGTTCTCCTCTGAATCCATGACAACCCCTAGTTCTTCTTCCTTTGGATTCTACAATAAAATGTTCCAAATAACAAATCCCATTTTACACCTCTACGTCCGATCTCATTGAAAAGTCCTACCCTTTGAAATTCCTTGAAGATAATATTTCTAAATTTTTATCGAGAGTCTAGAGTCCTACCCTTTGAAATTCCTTGAAGATAATATTTCCTGATTTTTATCGAGAGTCTTCTACTACCCTTTGAAATTCCTTGAAGATAATATTTCTTGATTTTTATTGAGAGTCTTCTTAGATAGTCCTACCCTTTGAAATTCCTTGAAGATAAATTTTCTTGATTTTTATCAAGAGTCTTCTTAGGTGACTTTGATCATTTAAGATGTAATTAACTATAGGGGCTTGCCCTTATAGGAAGCATGTCCGAACCAAACTTAATATAAACCANTTAAAGAACTTCAACCATAGGGCCTCCTGATTTGATGTTATAACTTGACACACTAGATAACTCAAACTTGTCACGACAAGGAGCATGGAGCTAGCTTGGTAGGCAGCACACCATCTTCAACAGCAAAACCTATCTTCACCAGCTAAACCAATCCTCCTTCCTTAGACTTAAATAACAAAGTCGTAGGACTTCGAGGTTGCTTGCTTATGCAGCGTAAATCCTCACCTTATCTTTAGGCCTTTGCATAGCCCTGCTACACAATATAAGACCTAACTCGTCTTAGGATTCCGAGGTTGTCGATTGTCACGACCTAAATCCTCACATCTTCCAGGCTATTTGTGTGATCATTTCACACGAATGTAAGCCTTAACTAATAAAATTGGCATGATGAAACACCTAAATATTTATCCTCAAAACTGAAGCCAAACATTAGGATAGCTTGGGAAGTCACCGAGGTTCTCCTCTGGATCCATGACATCCCCTAGTTCTTCTTCCTTTGGATTCTACCATAAAATGTTCCAAATTTGAATCAATCCATTTTCACAGCTCTACATCCGATTTCGTTGAAGAGTCCTACCCTTTGAGATTCCTTGAAGATAATTTTTCTTGATTTTTATCGAGAGTCTTTTTAAGTGACTTTGGTCATTTGAGATGTAATTAATTATCGGGGCTTGCCCTTATAAGAGCATGTTTGAACCGCTTAATATAAACCCTATTTAATCCTTTATATTAAATAGGGGAACTTCCATGTCTGAACCCAACTTAATATAAACCCTATTTAATCCTTTATATTAAATAAGGGAACTTGTTGGCAAATACAAAGGTTTCGCAGACCAAACGGACGTCATACTTTCCTTAGTTTATTTGATCAAACCTCATCAAAGGTTTCGCAGACCAAACGGATGTCATACTTTCCTTAGTTTATTTGATCGAGCCTCATCCCTTGTGTTTATCCTTCGGGATAGATACATGATTTGAGGTACAGTGCTCTTTCATTTTAAACTACAAAAATTTATCCTTTGGGATAGATACAGGATTTGAGGTACAGTGCTCTTTCATTTTAAACTATGAAAAATATCCTTCGGGATAGATACAGGATTTGAGGTACAGTGCTCTTTCATTTTAAACTATGAAAAACATGGGGTCAGTTTGATTCATACTTCAATGTCCTTCTGAAGCAGGCGACAAGATTTCGATTCCAGCGACCGATAGCTTCTTACGGGCAACCCCCCAAACCAACCCTAAATAATGCTGACTACTTCTGGCGACTCCGCTGGGGACAAGCTTTCTCTCCATACAAATCAAGAAATATCATCTTCACACATCGGTAATATGTCCATGTCCCCCTTGGACCAAATTACCCTTCTTCAGTTAGCGTACTTTACCCATTTCTATCTTGAGAAAGTATGGCTAACTCCTTGGACTTTACGACTAGCAGTTCAACCATCTTTGAATCAAGGGCTCAGAAGGGCATTAAAGATCTTTAAATTTTTTATGTGGGGTCGGACCCCCAATAGGTGTGTTGGTGGATTAACTCCACCTGGGCATTTTCTGCTAGTTCAACCATCTTTGAACAGAGGGGTTCAGAAGGCCATTAAGGACTCTTTAAATTTTTATGTGGGTTTAACTCCACCTGGGCATTTTCTGCCACGAATTGGGTCCCGCACTGGGTCCTAAACTTTCTCTCAACTCCTTTTCATTTTGTTTTGCTACTTCGCAAATTAAACCAAATCGTGTTATGCTGCGTGCACTTCAAAATATTAATCAATTTTACACCTTTTTAAATGAAGATGTTAAAATTACCTTCAAAATTAAGAACCGCCCGGTCTACAGATTAACCTCTACTTTCAGTGCTTTCACTAAGGATTACGAGGTTTTTGGGCATATAACTAACTCCAAAACTTTCTCTTTTAAAGCCCGTTGTGATGGCTTACCCAACTCTGACCTTTTCTTGCAACCTGCTGACGGACCGCAATGCCTGTAATGTCACTCCCACCATCAAGTTCAAAGCTGGATTTGAAGACCTCGAGGTTATCCTCGGGAAAGCCCCGTTCTTGATAATGAAGATCGCTGCCCCAGAAGTTCAAGAGCCGTCTGTAGAATTCAGTTTGAACTGCCTTCAAGACTTGCCTGCCGGCAAGAAGGCTAAAGCTGCTGTCATCACGAAACCCGCCAAACCTGCTATCCCTGCCATTGCTAAGGAGAAGGAAGTGATGATTGTCTAAGATTTGAGTAGAAGATTAACTGTTCCGCCACCCGTGTTTGAAATCAGGTCGAGCTCAAGGACTGTACCGCTAACTCGTACTCAAAAGAGGGACCACAATAGGAGGATTCGGAGGGCCATCAAAGCCCAGACTCCTGAGAACATCCCTGATGAGGAGGAGCCTCTTCAAGTTGAAGAGGTATCACCGGAAATTTACCCACTCCTACAAGGAAATAGATTCCATCATCTGACAGATACTAATGGATATGAGAGTATCTGGAAGATTACTGCTGCATTTCTACCACCTCATTGACATGGTGAGAAGGGAAAGAAATTCAGCCCCATCACCCGAGTTATTGCAATCTTCAGAAGGCTTGCCACTAAATAAGGATGTTTTGTTAGTGAATTACTAAAATGAGTGGGACATGAAATTTCCCCTCATATGAAGAATGAAATTTTGAAGGATATTAAGTCTGCTAGAAAATCTCATAGGTCGACTATAAAGTCACCTACCCATGTGCTCGTCTAGCTCCGTTTGGGAAACCGAGTTGATACTGCTATGGTCACCACTGATCATACCACCACCAGAACCAAAGGTCGCCAACCGATTAAGTCAAGACTGGGTCCGAGAAGTTTACCCGTTATTCCTACAATCATGGAAAGAAAGACAAGATGATTACCTGACACTGTAGCAGGTCTACACCACGAGGAGCATACCTTCCATTGACATATCGATGTCTCTACTAAGATGTCCCATCCTGAGGCATCATCGTCAAAGAAGAAGAGGGTATGGGTACCCAAGGTCGTTGCACCGATACAGTTTAGTGAGCCTGCAGGACNTTCATTTTAAACTATGAAAAATATGGGGTCAGCTTGATTTCACACTTCAACGTCCTTCCGAAGCGGGCGACGAGATTTCGATGCCGGTTACCGACAGCTTCTTACGGGCGACCCCAAAAACCATCCCCAAAATAACGCCGACAACCCACGACATAGTCCTTTCACAAAGACACCACAAATTGATCAAGTACTGTACAAAATATAATTTTCATTTTCTTCTCCTTTGTGTATAAAAGGGAAGTTAAGAGAGAAGAAGGGGGCATGCAGGTTATCTTGCTCACTCTCCCTCTGTCTCTCTAGAGGAAACCTTATAATCTAGGAAGCCTCCTCCAAGCCATTTTTGCCATCTTATTGACAAATCAAGCTCAATAAGAATAATCAGAGACACTCTCTCGAGCATATGATCCATACATTTTTTTCCACTTTCCTTCTAAAAATGAGGGTTTTACCAAGTTATATGTACTCATGAATAGAGTTGTAATTGTGTCAAGGCGAGCCGATTATATGATTGTTTGGACTTGGTTTAGTACAATTAGAAGTTGTTCATGTTCAGCTTGAACTTGTGCTGAACTTTGATACATTATTCAAGCTTTTGATTTGTTTAACAATTTTTCAATGTTTGAACTTGATTTGTTTATGACAAGTGAACGAGTATTTAAATGAGCTAATAAACAAGTTAAAAATTCAAACGAGAATCTAAATTTTCATATAAAAAATTAATAAATAATTTTACAATTCTAATTGTAGCTACTAATTTTTCAATTATGAACTCTAAAATTCTTTTGCTTATTAACTACATAATTTTTATTGATAAGACTACACTAGTTCAAATTTTGTAAGTAGAAGAACTAAATTGATTCTAAAAGTTATAAGGCTAATCATTTACTTAATCTTATTAATAAGAAAAAAATAGCAATAAGGCAATCCACATTATTGTTGTCTATAATTACAGTGTAATGATAATAAAAAATGAACTAATTACATTCAAGATTATGAAAACTTTATAAGAAAAATCTTTTATGACACTTTCATTAAGTGTTAATATCTCATTATAAATTATCATTCACTTATTAGTACAATAAATATATAAATAATAATTAACTAAAAATATTATTGATATAATAATATATTACTATTAAATACACAATTGAAATATATATATATATATATATCAAACGAATTTGTTCAAGAACATAAATGAATAGGTTCAATTATGTTCATGTGCAAGTCGCATGACGAGCCTTAATCGAGTCAAGTTTAAGTTGTTCATCGAGTGCATTGGTTGAATTACACCCCAACTCATGAACAATGTATACCGGCAGTCCCTACCATCAACTAAATTATCCACATTTATCCACATTGTTATCGAAGATGGCTGTCAAGGATATCTTTGGCCCATCTTGTGGCAGAGTATTAGTATAGATGTTATTGCTAATTTTATCCAGTTATCAGACCAAGCAAACAAACAAAAAATCCAAACAGGTGGCTATGATGTAAAGCAAAGACATGAAGCAAATGCTGGAACGCTATGGTGAGAAATACAAGCAAGCAATCATCTTGGTTCAATCCATCTCTACCTACTGGTCAGGCAAAACTCCTATTCCGTCCCTCCCTACCACTTTGTGGTCGACCGGTCCCCCTACACTTCTGATTCTTCCAGTCTAGATAGACTATTGGTACTCTTGGTATCTAACGATTTGTCCAAAAAAAAATCTAACTTACGTACGTTTAGACTTCTACTTGTTTCCGACCTACTCCCTGAGTAAGCAGTAGAGTATTTTTGAAGAACATGCGATTGCACGCAAACACTATATGGGACAGATGTTGGGGCGGAACAGAGCAAGTCAACGGAGCGGAAACATCTGTCCAATTGGGATGCGGGGGCAACGCCCCGCTGTACGTTACAAATGTAATTTTTTAATTACATCTTATATGACAGGGCTATATGTAAATGATGTATTTTAAACCTTAGGGTATTTTGTACTCTTTTTCTGAATTGAAGGAAAAGCCGCCCGAGAACGTAGGCATCTTTGCCGAACCTTGTTAAATTTCTTTCTGGATAGTCGCACCTAATTTGGTGCATGTACGCTCGTTCCTTTTCGATGTCACACATCAACCAAGAAAAGAAAAACAAAAATAATGTCAGCTTTAATTGGCATGATGGGCAGCAGTAGAATCTCTTTTTGCAGCGGATAAAAACAGGCAAACAAGAGCGCAAAAGCGAGAGAATACAAAAGATTACATAAATTCACGGGAACTAACAACATGAGAGTGGAATGATAACAAAGAAGAAAAAGATCACTTTGCAGCTTCATTCAGTGGACAGTAATAACACGGAGAGAAGAAACAGTACGTGCTACCCAACTTAAGAGTGAAAGAGTGAAGATTGAGATGGTAGAAATACTTATTTGAATAAGAATGGCGAGGCTTCATGCAAGCTCAAAACAAGAAAAATCGCATTTGAAATGTAAATTTTTTAAAAAGGAGGTGAGCACGTGTTTTTCATTTATTAAAGTGATGAAAAAACTTTAAAATTTGAAGTAATTCGTTTTCAAAACATTAAAAATATAAGGAATATTTACATACATATTACGCAACTCTTATGTATTTATATTTTTATCACCATATTTTAAATTTTTATATTTATGTCGCTTCAATCATGCATGAAAATGTGTATTTTAATTTTTATAAAATTTAAATAATGATATTTATTGATGGATTTAAAAGATTTAAGTGTTATAAATATAAAAATTAAACGTTAAAAGTTAGATATGTAAATACAGTAGAATTATGGAAAGTGTATGTAAATCCCCTATAATATAAATTTCGATTTCTTCTTAGATTTGATGGAAGGACGCCCAGACGGAACACTCTGGATGTTCAAGTTTTTGGAAGAAGAACCGATACAGAAATGCAACTTCCGGTCTTTTATTTTATTCTTCACCAATACAGTAATGCAACGCCGAGCGAGACAAACTGCACAAAACGCTACGGACCAACCTGGAACGAGAACATGTACATGAAGAGTCCCGTCGACCACAAGATTCCCGGTCGGCGGTAGAAGTTGACATATGTTATAATGATGTTGATGGAATTAGGCAAGATTTGGGGGGGAAGGACTTCATAATGATTGAAGAAGACCCACAGCTTATGGCAAAGAGGCAACCTCAAACCGAAGCAAATTTGGTCTATGTAGAAGATGAAGTCTTGGCCAAATTGAGTGGTCGCTTGGTCATGCTAGCCAGAGAGCCAACGCCTAATGAAGGAATCATAGGTGCAGACATCTTACACCTGATCCACTTCCCCTTTGGTCATCGTCAACCATTCATTGCGAAGATCATTGCACAAATTGAGTAAATTTGCGTCGTACATATCAGATGCAAAACGGTGGCAATTCCGACGATGATACGGGATCACCAAAAAAATTGCGTCCATTTTACATTCGTTTTTTTCCAGCGGATAAATAAGAGGTCGATAATATAATTACGTTATATTTGCGTTCCAAAAACTCGACGTAGTTTGCATCTTGTTTGCGTCAGTTAATATTGAAACATTACATATGTCTAAGTTTGCATATAAAAAATGAACGTAAAATTTTTTCGTCGGATTGCCCACGGATTTGCAGTGGATAAATCAAAGACAGGTAAAAAATAACTTNAAAGCAATCAAGGAATCAATAATTGAGGAAAAAGTTGAGAAACTCAGGATCGAGATTTCTGAGTTGGCTCGAAAACACGGAGTTTCCGTTGATAGTGACAATGAAGATTTTGATTACAGTGATTACTTGGAGGAAGATTTCATGGATGTCCATGTGATCGAAACAAGAGTTACTACATCTGCGCGCGAGGCTCAACCTCACACTGAAGAGAACGCCGTAGATGAGCTGTGTAGGGTTATCCTCCTCAGGGATGAGCAAGTTATTCTACTAGAGAAAAGAATAGAAGAGATGACTGCAGCTATGACCGCCATGGCCACCATTCAGGGGAAATCACAAGCACCCTGATTGGCTTCTCCAGAGATTAATCGGCCAGAAATGATACATATCACAGATGAAAGAAGGGAGGCTACTTTGACAGATAAAGAAGAACAACAAAAGAAGGATTCTCCATCAAGTACCATGCCATAAAAAGAGCTCAACCAAATGTTGAACAAGTACGGGATGCCTTAGCCCAGTCCAAGGGCGGTGCATCAATTTTAAAGGATAGACCTTACTCGGAGGAGTTTGATGTCGTGCCTTTCCCCAAGGGCTTTGTAACCCCAAACTTTAAGATATTCGATGGGACAGGAAATCCCATACAATACATAGCTCATTCTCGAGCCAATTATGGCAACACAAGGAATAACGAAGCTCTACTCTGTCAGCAGTTCGTTAGCAGCTTGTCAGGGATTGCTTTCTACTGGTACAATGACTTGCCTAACGGGTTAGTTAAAACATTTTCTAAGTTGGAATAGTTATTTGTGAAAAGGTTTGTAGTGAAATCTTGACGGCACAGCATCATGTGTCTATTGGAGAGCTCATGATAGGAAGCAGAAGCCTAGTGAAACCTTGACAGACTATATTTTGAGGTGGAGAAACCTTAGCATGAATTGTGAACCTCAGCTACAGGAACATCAAGCGATTGAGATTCTACTCAAAAACATTCATGAGCTAGTAGCTTTCTTGTTAAAGGGACTCACCATAAAATCCTTCGAGAAGCTACTCAGTAAAGCCAGCAGTCTGTAAGAAGACATGAAGCACATGGAGCCACATGAAAAGGCTAAGTTGACCAGAGTATTTGAAAAGAAATCAGGGGTAGTCACAACTGTCAACAAAGGAAAGCAGCCGATAAAGATATATGCAGAAGATCATCGTCAGTTTTCGTCACAGTACCCTAAAAAACAGAGCAGTCAATCTAACCAACGACCATCTCAGGAGGGATCACCTCGAACAGCGGGTAACAAAATATCCCTGTTAGAGCGACAGAAATTTGTTTACTCCTTCAAAGATGAAGCTGTTCCTAAAATATTCAAAAGCTTGATGAAGAAACCAGAATTCAAACTACCTGATCTAAAGAAACCCGAAGCGGTGGATAACAAGAATGAACCAAATTATTGCCCGTACCACCGGTTGCCTGGACACACTATAGACAAATGCTTCATCTTTAAAGACTAGCTCGAGAGGAACCTCAAGGAAGAAAACATTACAATCCCGAAGGAATATTTGAGAGAACGTGAAAAAGGTTCGATAAACATGATTTCAGCTGAGTCAATCTCCCCAATTGATCCATATGTCGAAACAGATGGATGGATTACAACTTGGGATGAACTCAAGAGGGTCCTCAATCGGATATAGGATTCAGCAAAGCAAGCTTCTACAAATACCAAAGAAGGATGGAATGAGATATGGAGCAGATCATCCAAGAAGATACTGAACAAGCTGCAGTCTGCATCAAAATAAGCCTCCATTCAGAGTTTGCAACACACTGAGCCCGAGATGAAGATTTCATTAGAAAATTCGTCATCGTTCAGGACAAAGAACAAGAAAAAGAAGAGCGTCACTGCCGAGATTGATAGCACGGCGGGGTAGGATAGGGGCTGCCTCTACTAGATTGGTTGTCTCGGATTCTGGGAAGAAAGTCCTCGAACCCTTCACTTTGTATGATTATCTTTTTGTCCCTCCGGGGTCTTATGAATATAATGGTTGTGATTTCAGCTATGTTTTGACTATTTCTGGTAATAACGTGACTGATTATAACCAAGCTAATTGCGATCTCGATCCCCAAAATGATCCTCAAATCATACTTGAGTCTGATGAACTTGTTGTCAAGTCTAAAGAAGACATCAACGATATCGCTTACAACAGCACTGATAACGAACAACCAACTCTCGAACGTCATGTTGCACCACTCGCCATCAACTTAGATCTCTTTGATGAAGAGGAAAAGACACCAGAAGATTCATCAATGATATCTCAAGAAGAAGAAATCACAGAAGTCAACTTATGGAGCGAAAAGGTGTTACCACCAAGAATAGCTCCAGCAGACAAACGAAAATAGATAATGACTCGAGATGAGATACCCCCACCTCTGCCAGTAGAAGAACCACATAATCAAGATAAAATTGGAGGATTGTACAAAGTAGACTACAATGTGCTAGCTCATCTTAGAAAGCTGCCCGCCCGATTAAGCATCTATGACGCTCTAATCCTATCAAAGGAGATGAGAGAATCTCTGGTTACAGCTTTGCTAGATCTAGAAATTTGCTTAGCTCAGTTGGCTAGCACATCTTCAGATGAAGTTTGCTTGTTGAAAGAATAGTCAAGGGTAACCTTTACAGACGAAGACTTGATGCTCGGTACCGCCGTCCACAACCGTCTGCTCTACATCTCCGTCAACATTGGCAGATTTGTGTTATCCGAAGTTTTAGTGGATCCTGGAGCATCTCTTAACTTGATGAGTCTGCGGAACGTTAGCATATTTGGACTTCGATGCATCTCTTAATTTGATGAGTCTACGGACATTAGCATATTTGGATTTCGACATTCAAGAAATATCCTCGATAAGATGATGTTAAGAGGATTCAACCAAAAGGGAGAAAGAGCCCTTGGATCAATTCCATTACTTATGAAGGTCACTCGTAACAACCGTTAAATTTCATATCATCGACGCTGAGACCTCTTTTAATGCTCTATTGGATTGACCATGGATTCATGAGCATAACATGGTTCCATCATCTCTTCACCAGTGCATTAAATAACGCAAAGATGATCAAGAAAATTGCATCAAGGGAGATCTACAACCATTTTCAGTGCATGAAGTTGGTATCCATGAAGATGCTTCCTACTACGCCCCTCCAAAGAAGACTGTCTTCTCACGTGAAATTTTGACAAACAAAGATAAAGATTTAGAAGGATCACAAAAAGGAGGCCATACAACTCCGCTTCAATAACCTTCTACCACTCCCCTACATCGAGTTGGTGGAGGTTCTTCCAGTTCACGCACCCGAGGTCGAGGCTGGGGACACGGACGAGGAAAGATTAATTTAATTATTGAACGGAATAAGCCAATTATCAACATTTGTGATGAAGACAGTTCTGAAGATGAAGTAATAATGACAAAACAGAAGAAGCTTCAGTACTAGATATCCCTAGAAGATACAGAGAGGAATGAATATGAAATAATGTATGATCGGATAAACCACTATGTGGAAACTATGACCCTCACTCCAATTCTCCCTCAAAAGGTCGAGAGTTTAGAGGTCAAGGAAGTCCGTAGTGTTGGTTCAAAGCCGATCAAATTTTACCGTGCTTCTACCTCTACGGAGCCAAAACATGTAAATTTGGATGTTGATTCTAATGAATTAATGAAATTGCCTTTTGGTTACTTCTCACCTTGTGTTCAGAAGTTAATTTTTGGATGGTGATTCTAATGAATTAATGGAATTGCCTTTTGGTTAGTTCTCGCCTTGTGTTCAAAAGTTAATTCAACAGGTCTAATGAATTAATGGAATTGCCTTTTGGTTACTTCTCGCATTGTGTTCAAAAGTTAATTCAACCTGGACAATGAATTAATGGAATTACCTTTTGGTTACTTCTTGCCTTGTGTTCAAAAGTTAATTCAACAAGGATGAATTAATGGAATTGCCTTTTGGTTACTTCTCCCCTTGTGTTCAAAAGTTAATTCAACAGAGACATTTACCAAAAAAAATGCCAAAAGATAAATTTCAACTCTTTCAAAAAATGTGGAATACTGAAAGACGAACTCCCAATTTAAAAGAAGGTCTCATATTTGGTACAGTTGGACCAAATGATGATTCTGAATTTTGCATGGTTGTTACTAGTGAGTCAGAAAAAAATTGTCTTGATATAGATGATGACTCTACTGATCAACCAATAGGAGATGCTCTGCCAGAATTTGAGGAAGAAATTAAATCCACTATCGATGAATTGAAAGCGATTAACCTCGGGACTGAAGAACGACCCAAACCTACATTTATAAGTTCTCTACTTGATGATGAAGAATCTGCAGAACTGGTCAAACTATTATCAGAATTCAAAGATTGCTTTGCAGGGAGCTACAATGAAATGTCAGGATGGTCAGCAGAGGTTGTAGTCCATAAACTTGGGGTGGACAGGAATGTAACCCCAGTAAAACAAGCTCGAAGGAGAATGCACCTCGAGATAGAACAACAAGTCATCGCCGAGGTGAAGAAATTGATAAACGTCAACTTTGTTAAAGAAGATCAGTACCCCACGTGGTTAGTCATTATTGTACCGGTTAAAAATAAAAATGGACAAATCCGCGTTTGTGTCGACTTCAGAGATTTGAACAAGGCATGTCCAAAAGACGAGTTTCAACTACCTATGCCGGAAATGATGCTGGATATCGCTTCAACACATGAGATTTTCTCCTTCATGGATGGATTGTTGGGGTATAATCAAATCAAGATGGCTCCCGAAGATGCAACGATTACAACTTTCAGAACACCGATTGGAATCTTCTGCTACACAGTGATGTCGTTCGGCCTAAAAAATGCCGGAGCGACATATCAGCGTGCAATGACGAAGATTTTTGACAACCTCATTCACAATTAAGTAGAGTGTTGCGTGAATGATCTGGTCATCAAAAGTAAAAAGAAAATAGATCATTTGTATGATTTGAGGATTGTGTTTGAATGGTTATGATGACATAACTTTAAAATGAATCCCTTAAAGTGCGCCTTCGACGTCACCTCCAGGAAATTTTTAGGATTCGTTGTCCTTCATTGGGGAATCGAGATCAACCCGGATAAGATTAAAGCTATCTTAGAAATGCCTCCCCCTAAAAACTTGAAGCAGTTACATTCCTTCTAGGGGAAGTTGGCATATCTGAGAAGCCTCCTCCTAAA
Organism: Phalaenopsis hybrid cultivar; assembly: GCA_002079205.1. Taxonomy (NCBI): domain Eukaryota; kingdom Viridiplantae; phylum Streptophyta; class Magnoliopsida; order Asparagales; family Orchidaceae; genus Phalaenopsis; species Phalaenopsis hybrid cultivar. The sequence goes on along the minus strand of JXCR01137617.1, from coordinate 245,149 downwards.
ACCTTGAAACAGCTACGTTCCTTCCACGGGATGTTGGCATATCTGAGACTAATCTCTCAGGTAGGTGTCAGCCTTTCTCGGCATTAATTAAAAAGGACGCCAAATTTATTTGAGAAGAAAAATGCCAGCGAGCCTTTGAGGATGTTAAATAATATTTAATGACACCTCCTATTTTGGAAGCCCCTATCCCAGGATTGATACATTATACTGTGACTTTCGATGACTCAATGGAGCCCTCTTAGCCCAAGTCAATGAGGAGGGAAAAGAAAATGCTCTCTACTACTTGAGTTATCGTCTAATACCGACAGAGATAAGGTATCCTCCTATTGAGAAGCATTGTCTGAAACTAATTTTTGCCTCTCAAAAGCTTAGACATTACATGCTTTCTCACAAGATTACCCTAATTTCAAAAGTTAATCCATTGCAATATTTGATGACCCGACCAACACTCTCCGGACGTTTAGCGAGATGGTCAATGATCTTATTGCAATTTGACATAACTTTTCTGCCCCTCCGTGCTATCAAGGGACAGATGTTAGCATATTTTCTCGCTGCACACCCACTCCCAGCTAGGTCCTATCTCAATGACGAGTTACGAGATGAGCAGATACTACAAATGGAATTTTACAATACGCAGCACTGACAAATGTACTTCGATGGTGCTTCGTCAGCCAAGAAAGACAAGGGATCAGGCATAGTTATACCAGGCAAGGCAGGGATTGGTTTGATCTTTATCACACCAGATAAGTGTATGTTGAGGTTCTCATACCACCTGACAGAGCCATGTACTAACAATGAAGCAGAATATGAAGCCTTAATCATTGGATTTGAATTGGATTTCAATGGATATAACAAACATTGTCATTTATGGTGACTCTCAACTTGTCATCCAGCAAGTCGCTTATGGTGACTCTCAACTTGTCATCCAGCAAGTCGCCGGACAATACAAAATTCTAAAACCAAGCTTAACAGAATACCATCAGTACGTGAAGAAGCTCCTGGAGCAGATTCCTGAGGTGACTTTCTACCGGATTCCTCGGGGAGATAATGCTCATGCCGGCGCTTTAGCAAAACTCTCTAAGGAAATGGTGTGTCCCCCGGAAGATTCCATCAAAGTCACGGTACAAGGAAGACGAGCCTTGTCTGGAAGTGACTTCGAATATCTACACAAGCTTGGAAAAGAAGAAACAATAAATACAGTTGCAGACATCAACAAAGATTGGCGCAAGCTACTAATAGAATATTTGCATACTGGAAAGCTGCCAGAGGACAAGTCTGAGGCACGCCACATCACAAGAAGGGCCATGTCTTACGCCATGGTGGGAAATGTTCTCTATAGAAGATCGTTCGACCAAATGTGGATGCGGTGTTTGAGCAGAGCCGAGGCGCAGAATATTGTCGAAGAAGTACATGTCGGATTGTGTGGCGCTCACGAGTCGGGACCAAAAATGAAAATTAAGATCAAAAGACTCGGATATTATTGGCCAGCAATGATGTTCGATTGCGTGGATATTGCCAAAAGATGTCACCAAGGCCAAGTGCATGGGGTGGTCTTACACCAGCCATCGAATGTGCTACACCCAACTGTTGCCTCATGGCCATTCGAGTGTTAGGCACAGACATAATAGGTCCGATAGACCCTCCATCTTCTAAAGGACACAGGTTCATACTTGCTGCTACAGATTATTTCTTCAAATGAACGAGGCAGTACCGTTACGTGAGGTTACGGCATAGCACGTCCTTCAATTTTTCAAAAGCCAAATCGTCTACCGTTTCGGAGTACCATGAAGAATAATCTTTGATAATGAGACAGCTTCTAAAAGTACAAAGATCAAAAATTTTGTTCAACATGGGATAGATTAGAGACACTCTACAATTTATTATCCCTAGAGCAAATAGTACGGCAAAAGCCTTCAACAAGACATTACAGATTTGAAAAAAACTGGATGAAAATAAAAGGGATTGGCATAACAAGCTGTTAGAAGCCTTGTGGGCCTACCAGACGACTTTCAGGACTCCCACTCAGTGTACACCGGATGACTCCAGACACCATCTCTCAGAGTCGCTGTTGTCAACCAACTTAACACAGAAGAAAGCGCAAAACTCAGGCTTGAATAAATGGAGAGTCTCGAGGGAAAACGATTGGAAGCACAACAACATTTGGAGCTTTACTAGGCAAAGATGTTACAAGCCCATGACAAATTGGTCTGCCCAAGGACATTGAAAATTGGTGACCTTGTACTCGTGCTCAAAATACCTATTCTTGCTGGTCAAAAAATAGGTGGCAAATTTGAGCCAACTTAGGAGGGACCATTTGTTGTTGAGAAGGTTTATACAGGAGGAGCCTACCAGTTAGTGGACTTCCGGAGTGAAAGACCAATGTTACCGATAAATGGACGATACCTGAAAACTTATTACGCGACCTGATGCTGCTTAATGCCGCTTACCTCTGCTTGCCTCCTCTTGCTTTAAAAATTTTGAAACCTTGATTGTTTTAGGGTTATCTATATGGCCATATGTCTATGACCGGGTCAAAATTTTGTAATTAATCTCATATATAATGAAAATTTTTAGAAATTTTTTTTTGAAATTCACACTTTCTCTTTTCTACTTTTGGATTCAAAGATTCCATTAAATTAAAACAAAACTCACACATAAAATGAGTAATCATTTTCACCAAAACAAACTAAAATTTACTTTAATAAATACTTTGTTTTGTTCTTGTTCATGCCAAACTTCAGCCCACTGACGTTTCTTTATGTCGTCTGTAGAAAAATGTCAGGATAGAGGCTGATTTCAACCAGTTTGATATGGACTACGACAATCCTCTAATGGACGTAGTAAGCAATGAAGAAAAGAAGGGACTACCTTCACTGTTGAGGGTGACCACTCAAGACGACGTGTCACGTAAGGGTAAAAACATGATAGCGGAACAAGATTTGATGGAGGGGCCCAGCCGACTACCCTCCATGATAGTTACTCTAGCAAGGGGCTTAATAGCTGCCCACAGTGAACAACTACCAAATACTCCACTCCACAGAATGCAACGCAGAAATGCAAGCCGAAAGAAACAGAGAGCCTTTCTGCGACAGGAACGCAAACGCCAAAGAAACGTGAGTGGTTCTCTTACCCCCATTTCTGAGGGACATATCTACGATCCAGATCTAAGAGAGTCTTCTGCTAGCCTGCCCACTACAGATGAAGAGTCAGGATTTTTGACAGGATCAGATGTACACCCGGTCCCAGATATCTTGTGCAGAGGTTGCCCAACATGCAACGTCAAGATACCAGCCAGGACATCAGTTACGAGCGCATTTGTAGAATGCCCGAACTGCAACGTTCTACATCTACAGCATTTTAGTACCTTAGAAGAATACACTGCAAGCACAAACGAGTCTCAGACTCCATATTTTGTGGCAAATGAGCCGTATGTCCCACTGGGGACGGATCAATGCGCACTGCGGAGCCCGGGCTCATACATCCCGCTTGAGGCTGAATCTCATATTCTGGATCGGCCAGCGCCAGTTTGGATTCCTGCCGAGCCCCGGAGGAAGGAACGCCCCAGGCAACTTCCAACTCCTGGAATGGTAGAATACTACAAAATAAGCAAGGTAAACAAGAGAGAATTTGAGTTCTATGAAGAGGTACAAGGAAAGTTTATCAACATATTGGAAGGCCTGGAGCTATATACCAGGGTTTTCTCTGAAATTGATGAAAGAAGCATCCTAGACTGCATCTTTGATTTAAGAGATAGAGGTGGAGTAGGCCTTCTCATGGAAAGAACGTATTTCGAGCTGAAGAAATGGATGCGAGGAAAGGGCAGAATCACCATCCAGTGCGGATGTTGCTACAATTTTACAAACGACAAACAGGGGAATTCGCCTGGGATCCTCAGATACGACCAAGTGGATTTGTTACCCATGGTCAAGTGGAATATCCTACCCGCCACTTGCATTCCTAACAGTTGCATCATCAACATTTATGAAGAAGGTGACTGCATTCCCCCGCATATTGACCATCATGACTTTGTGAGGCCGTTCTACACGGTCTCGTTCATGAGTAAGAGCAATATTTTGTTTGGAAAAAAATAGATATAATTGGCTCTGGTGAATTCAGAGGTGCTATGGAGATTCCTCTCCCAGTTGGTTCAGTACTTGTTCTCAAGGGCAACGGTGCAGAAGTTACCAAGCACTGCATTCCAGGAGTACGACACCGTAGGGTGTCCGTGACCTTCCGCAGAATGGATGACAGTAAGATATCATATGGATTCCAGCAAGACCTGGAGTTGGAGGAACTGTTTTCTTACAAGCTATGAGAAGGTTGTACCTCTGAATACATGCAAAGGGTACTTATCCTGAAGCATACTCAGAAGGTCTGCTTGATCAAGAGCTCGATATACCAAGCGCAGAGGATTCACTTACTTTCCTTTAACAAGCATAACATGTATCAGATGTAATCAGTCTATGCTGTACTCATATCTTGAGATAACTCTCAATGCATTTCAGCATGTATTACATAATGTACTCTTTTTGGAGGCATTAGCCTATATTTGATCTATAGCATCTTTATTGAAGCAGATTAATGGAAATTTCTCTCAAGTTGTGCCTTTTTGTGCGATGGATGAAAGCCACGAACCATGCAAGGGTTCAGAGTTCCAATGAACAAAGAACAAAATGACAAATTTTTAATAATAAATGAAATACAAATGAAAGATAATCATAAACGAGCGAATAACAAAACAAATTTCTTTTAAAAATTAACCCATTAAAATTAAAACTTTAAAAAACGCATTTTTGAAAAATCAATTGTGATAAAAACAACAAGAAAATAAAACAAACCTGTTGAGTGTATACTTTCATTTTCGGGATTTCCTACTCTTTGTGTGCGTATCACAATCATCGTTACCTACATTAACTCTCTGCACATCCTCGCAGAATTTCACATTCTGCACATAACTCCACAAAACTTTACAAATCTCCTTCAACAAAATCAACATTTCCACATGACACGCTACCGCAAATTCAACATCACAAGCTCTTAGTAAATTTCATATCACATCTTCAAATCAGTACCTAAATCCTGATTATCAGATTTTGAGGTTGATACCTAAATTTCGACTCTCTCCTGGAATTGATAATCATATTTCAATTCTTTCATTTTTGAATTGATACCTACATTCCAACTCTTTCATCTCACAATTGATACTTATATTTCAATCCTCATTTCCGAATCAGTCCTAAATTTCTGATTCTTTACATTTGAGGTCGGTCCTTACACTCCGACACCTTCTTTTGAGAATTGACCTACATTTCAATTCTCATTCCAAATCAGTCCTAATTTTTTTATTCTTTACATTTGAGGTCGATCCTTACATTCCGACACTTTCTTTTAAGAATTGACCTAAATTTCAATTATCATTTCCGAATCAGCGCTACATTTCTGATTCATTACATTTGAGGTCGGATCATACATTCTGACACCTTCTTTCGAGAATTGACCTACATTTCAGTTCTCATTTCTGAATCAGTCCTATATTTCTGATTCTTTACATTTGAGGTCGCTCCTTACACTCCAACACCTTCTTTTGAGAATTGACCTACATTTCAATTCTCATTTCCGAATCAGTCCTAAATTGATTCTTTACATTTGAGGTCGGTCCTTACATTCTGACAGTTTCTTTTGAGAACTGACCTACATTTCAATTCTCATTTCGAATCAGTCCTACATTTCTGATTCTTTACATTTGAGGCCGGTCCTTACATTCCGACACTTTCTTTTAAGAATTGACCTACATTTCAATTCTCATTTCCGAATCAGTCCTACATTTCTGATTCTTTACATTTGAGGTTGGTCAGAGAGTAAACTTTAGGACTGATCACTTGCTAATCCCTGACAGAAACAAATCACTTTGAAATTTCATTCCGACACTAATCTCCGGCAGAAACAAATCACACACACAACTCTACATATACTTATAGGTATGTTGACTTAGGAGTCTGTATTAGTTTTTTTTATCTCGTCGATCAACACCAATACGCTCGGTGTGCTTGCCCAACACACCGCCCCTATTGGGGGTCCATTTGTTGACCTCAATTTTTGTTGAGGTTTAGTTTCTCCTCTTTAATAGCCTAGGGTCTAGCCATAGGACTTTTCCTGTTGACTATTCCTAGAAAACTAGACATGGAACCCTCACCACTAAAAAATTCCAAACCCTTCTCCACTCAACTTGAAGTTCCACATTTGCTCTCAACCTCTAAATACTTAATAAGTGGGGTCACTGCAGGGGAAACTCAAGATAAGTCACCCCGTAAGACATTGGACCTTAAGGTTAGGGTCACTGTGGGGGAAGCTCATGATGAGTCACCCTTAGGATTGCTGGACCTTAGGGTTGACCGTGGGTGTTGGTCTGGAGCTAGGGCACTCACTACACTTATCTGCACCCACAATCACTCACAACGGTTTTGGTCTGGAGTTAAGGCACTCACTACACTATGAGTCACCCTTAGGATTACTCGACCTTAGGGTTGACCTTGGGTGTTGGTCTGGAGCTAAGGCATTCCTGCACTGACATACACTCACAACCCTGAACTCAAACTTCTAGTCTAGATCCCTTGACCTTTTGGGATACTCATGTAGATTGTCCCCTAAACCTACTAGCCCTAGGGAAACCCTAAACTCAAATTTCTAGCCTAGGTCCCTTGATCTTTTTGGGATACTCATGTAGATGACCCCCTAAACCTACCAGCAACCCCTGAACTCAAACTTCTAGTCTAGATCCCTTGACCTTTTGGGATACTCATGTAGATGGTCCCAACTCAAATTTCTAGCCTAGATCCCTTGATCTTTTGGGATACTCATGTAGATGGTCCCCTAAAATCGGTTGACCTTGGGTGTTGGTCTAGAGCTAAGGCACTCACTACACTAATCTACACCCACAATCACTCACAACCCTGAACTCAAATCTGGAGCTAAGGAATTCACTACACTCATCTACACCCACATTCACTCACAACCCTAAACTCAAACTTCTAGCCTAGTCCCTTGATCTTTTGGGATACTCATACACCCACATTCACTCACAACCCTAAACCTAGAATTTCTAGCCTAGAGCCCTTGATCTTTTGGGATACTCATGTAGATGGACCTAAACCTACTAGCCCTAGGGCTATGGTCTGGCTAGAACCACTACATAGAGGACCCAAAATGGGGTTTCCATTGGTCCATGGTTTGTTGGTAATGATTGGTACCTCAACTCTACCAAAATTCCCATCTTGGCTTTTTACCCCTAAAATACCCCCTAATTACCAAAATACCCCTCTTCGGCTCAAAATCCAAAAAATTCCAAAAATTCCCAGAAAATCCCAAATATTCCCAAATTATTTTCTCAACTACCCCATGACCCAATTTGGCCAATTTGACCATCTTTAACCAAAATCCCCAAATTTCCCTTTAAAGACTCAAATTTCCCCAAATCCATCTCAAATGTCCATCAATTGGGTCTCAATTGACCCCAATTCTTATCCTAAACTCAAATTCACTTCTTATATGACCAAACTAAACCAAATCCAAGCTTAATTGGTCCATGATTTGAGCCCAATTTTAATTTGGGTTAAAGCCCCAATTTTGACTATATAACTTAATCTCACCAAATTGAACCCATAGCCTATTCAATTGGCCTCAACTAATGTTGTAAAATATTTATGACATTCCTATACATCAAAATCAACCATCAATTGGCATTGGTGAAGCCTCAAATCCATTTGATTTTGGCATAAATCCAAAACTTCCAAACTAGCCCCAAAATTGGCTAAGTCCCCAAATTTCACCCAATTGATTTCCTTAACCTCCAAATTGGCATCCAATTAATCTTGGAAATAGTAAGTCCCTTTACCCAATTGATTGCCTTAACCTCCAAATTGGCATCCAATTCATGTTGAAAACTCTTCATGAACACCCAATTGATTGCCTTAACCTCCAAATTGGCATCCAATTCATGTTTAAAACTCTTCATGATGTCCCTATTGACAATTTACAATAATCAATTTGGACGTAGCCCAAGGCTAACCCAAGCTAGACCCAAGCCTAGCCCTACATGACCAAATTGATTAAAGTTCAAAATTCCCTCAAATTGACCCTCCAATTGAGCTCAAAATCATGACCAAATTGACTAAAAATCAAAATTCCCTCAAATTGACCCTTCAATTGAGCTCAAAACCTCTTCGACCAAATTGATTAAAGTTCAAAATTCCTTCAAATTGACCTTTCAATTGAACTCAAAACCACCTCCATCCTTCATCAAAGTTGTTCCTTGTGATCATATAAATGAAATGCAACAATTAATTGAGCCAATTGACATGGCTAACCAAGCCCAAACCCAAGTTTTGTTCATCTGCACCCACTTGGACCCATACACTAAATGTGACCTAACCACCTTAAAGCCACCAAATTAACTCCACCACAGCCATTAATTGGACTTAGTGACCAGTCCAAACACCATGAAATCACCTAAATCAAGCCATGGACCAAAGGTCCCCCAAATTAAGGGTTCTTATTTCCAGAAATGCACATGCTTAAGATATCTTTGACAAATCAAAGCACATTTGCATTAAATTGCTGTGATGGATTCCTCTAGGTTCCCTGAGCTCTTAGCCACCTCCCCCTGGCCGGCNTGGCCATTTTTATAAAAACTCACCTCCCACGGCCATGGGAGGTGTGCTAAAAATTTCTCAGAGAGGCCTCTCTAAAGTTCACACAGAGCTTCCCTAAGATCACTTCAGTGCATTCCAATCATTTTCCCTCATCCATTCCCATCTTCACACAGAGCTTCTCTAAGATTCCCTCAGTGCATTCCAACCACTTTCCCTCACCCATTCCCATTGCCAGAGCTCAATTTTGAGCTTGAAATCCTGCCGGAAACCAGGACAGAACCCAATACACCTCCACACTTCACCAAACTTCAATTGCTTGTGCCCACACTTTCACAAGAGTGAGAGAAGCCAAAGCCCCATCGAATTCCCTTCCCACAGAGCCTCTACTGTAGCTCTAGACCAACACCTGAAATCGAGCTTGGTCGAATTCATACCTAGGCCTTATACCAAGACTAGGGACTCAATCCAGTGAAAGAAGCCAAAGCCCCATCAAATCCCCCTTCCACAGAGCCTCTACCATAGCTCTAGATCACCTGAAATCGAGCTTGGTCGAATTCATACCTAGGCTTTACACCAAGACCAGGGACTCAATTCCTAGCCTCCTTGGACCCCAATGAACGTGTCGAGCACCTCTGATTGGAGCTTCCCTTCTCAGAGCAAAGGTATAAAACTCCTCCTCCTCCCGAGCTTATTTTGATTCTTCATTTACTTAAGCTTGATTTCATGGTACCTTAGTCGTATGGATGTGTTTGTCTCACTTAAACGAGTCCATAGGATCAAACCCAAAGTGATTTGGTTGATTCTAGGCCGAGATCTTAAGGTTTTAATCTGGACGGGCATGAGATCATTCTATCGGGGATAATGACGGGGAGCCGTTTGATCAAGCGTGCATCAAATGGACTGGGGAGATTGAGCCGGGCAGCGCTTCGGGACATAAACAGCGGGCCGAGTCAGCAAGCTACATGGACGGCGACGTCCAACCAGAGCGCGCCACGCACGCCTTCGGAGCTGCCTAGGATCTAGTCAGCACGCACTGTTTAAATAGATAAATAGTGCTTTTTCCTATTTATTTAAATACCCTTAACTTCAAAAATACATAACTTTGTGTAGAAAAATCACAAAAAAAAAATAAAAATACCTTCTTGCTCAATAAATAGAGGAGAATAATGTAGAATAATTTTCAGCCCCATTTGATGCATAAAATATTTTTAATTAATTAAATACTATTTGGAATTATTTGATTCTCCATGCATATTATCACTAAAATATTTTTAATTAATTAAACACTATTTGGAATCATTTGATTCTCCATGCATATTGAAACATCACTTTGATTTGAAATTTTGACACTTTATAGCATCTGTCAGGGGAAGTATTCTATGATTTTTCCAAAGCCAAAAAAGGTCCCTATATAGAGACCCATATTTTTCAAGTTTTTTCACATCATTTCCTTAAAATAATCATGGAAATTAACATATTGGTTATTAAATCCCAAGAAATTTTTTAAAGGTCTATAATGACCAGAGAAACCTTTAAAAATAATTTCATGGGTCAAGTCATTTAAAACGTCCATAAATTTTCCAAATACTAAATCACTAAGATAATTAATTTTGAAAATTATAAACATTTAAATTACTTGATTTTTGATCTCCACTGCGATTTATGATCCAGAGAACTCATCATAAAAGTTTCAAAATATTTTGGGTTCATTTAATAACTTAAATTGATTTTTAAAGATAAATGTCACTCTAAACACTTAAATGATTTTTTAAAAATTAAAATATAACTCAAAAAAATTATGAAACTTAGTTTTTTGAGTTCTCTGTGATCAGTGGTATTTTCTAAAAATAAAATGATTTTTAAGATAAAAATTTGATTTTTAGCCTATTCTAACTATTTAAATAATTAAAAAATTCATAAAAATCATAAAAATAATAAAACTCATGGAAAGGTTCTAAATTGTTTCCTAATCACTTAAGAACAATTATAATATTTTTCCTGATTTTCTAAATAAAGATATTGAATTTCGAAGCTTAAAAAATATTTTCTTTTAAAAGAGTAAAAATGAGCTTTCACTAAAACAATTCCAATAAATCAATGAAAAATCAAAAAAATATAAAATTTGCACCTCTAAGTTCTCTGACCTTATGGAGATTTTTCAAAAATATAAAACTTAATTTTCACCACTTGAAATCTTTTATTTTTATTAAATAACAAAGAGCTTAAAATAATTCTGATAAATCACAGAGAATTCAAAAAATTGTGAAATTTGATTCAAAGGTTTCTCTAGTATCGGTCTATCTCCAGTAAAAATTTCAAGGGATTATAATTTACCTTGTCAATTTAGGGAATTTTCTTTGAAAAATCCTATTTTTGCATTAAAATAATTATATAAATTAAATTAAATTTTTAAAAATCACTTCTTTGAAAAATCCTATTTTTGCATTAAAATAATTATATAAATTAAATTAAATTTTGAAAATCACATTTTCTCCTCTCATGTCTTAATGGGCCCATGAATGAGGTAGGATAAACATTTCAAAGTTATTTAAATTGAATTTGACAAATTATGAAGCGTTAGAGCCTTAGGGGCAAATGTGTAATTTTGGAAATCTTGCCTTCATTAACATTTAGGCTTAAGTCAAGGAGGGGAATGGGTAACCTCTGATCTTAATCAATTTATTTGATGCTTGAAATACAAAGTGATATATTGGTAGAAACCAATCTCACTTTCTTAATTAAGATTAATAAAATTTCTAAATTAATCAAAATTTGGAAGCATATTAAAATTAAATAATCCTGGACTTAGGGGTATGACTTTTGAAGCCAATAATTAATCAATTTAATACTCCTATGTTGACTTTCAAATAAAATTCAAATCATGAATCATGACTACTTAAAACTTAACCCTCTAATTAAGACACTCACCTAGGTCTTAAAGGGCTTAGTGGTGACTTAGGCTAAATAAAAAATTGACTAAATGAGGATTAGAGAAATAAACATAATTAAATCAAACATCCTTGAAACACCACTAAGCCCAATTATAATTAAAAATTTGGGTAAGTGTCCAAATTACACTCACTTGCCCCTTCAAGGGTCTTCAACCACATAATTCTAAATTAAATCACAAGTGATAATTACCCTTTTCTTAGGGATAATTGGAACATAATTCTTAAATTGAATCACAAGTGATAATTACCCAATTCTTAGGGATAATTGAGACATCAGTAAGTAATAAGGGTATTTACAGGATGAACCATTAAGCAACATAATGAGTTTAAATGGACTCGAGACATTTCACTAGTTGGTGAGAACCATTAAGCAACATTATAAGTTTAAATGGACTCGAGGCTTTTCACTAGTTGATGAGAGGGACGCATGGACCTGCTTCCCTCTCTTAACTTGTTGGATACCTCAGAGGCCTATTAAACTTAATATTTTTCGCTTAATGAAATCATCATTAATTAAAATTTTAAGGACTTACCAAAATAAGACATAGAGTTAGGGAAACCTCTCAAAACTCTACTTTTCCTGCTCTTCATAAATGCCCTCACATGCATTTTCAAGTTTCAGGTCGTGGAACGAGAAGACTAAGTGAATCCAATAGAAAATAGTGGTGCCGGAACGAGGGATCCGTAGGATCCTAATTGATATTGCTCTAATCAACTTTAATATGCCCTCATAAAATTTAAAGAACTTCAACGATAGGGCCTCCTGATTTGATGTTATAACTTGACACACTAAATAACTCAAACTTCTCAAGACAAGGAGCTTGGAGCTAGCTTGGTGGACAACACGGTCATCTTCAACAACAAAACCTATCTTCACCAGCTAAACCAATCCTCCTTCCTTAGACTTAAACAACAAAGTCATAGGTCTTTGAGGTTGCTTTCTTATGCAACATAAATCTTCACCTTATCTTTAGGCCTTTGCATAGCCCTGCTACACAATATAAGCCCTAACTCGTCTTAGGATTCCAAGCTTGTCGTTTGTCACGACCTAAATCCTCACATCTTCCAGGCTATTTGTGTGATCATTTCACCCGAATGTAAGCCCCAACTAATAAAATTGGCATGATGAAACACCTAAATATTTCTCCTCAAAACTGAAGCCAAACATTAGGATAACTTGGGAAGTCACCGAGGTTCTCCTCTGGATCCGTGACATCCCCTAGTTCTTCTTCATTTGGATTCTACAATAAAATGTTCCAAATTTAAATCAATCCCCTTTCACACCTCTACATCTGATTTCATTGAAGAGTTCCACCCTTTGAGATTCCTTGAAGATTATTTTTCTTGATTTTTATCGAGAGTCTTCTTAAGTGACTTTGGTCATTTAAGATATAATTAACTATAGGGGCTTGCCCTTATAGGAATCATGTCCAAACCCAGCTTAATATAAACCCTATTTAGTCTTTTATAATAAATAAGGGAACTTGTCGGCAAATATAAAGGTTTCGCAGACCAAACGGACATCATACCATATTAAATAGGGGAACTTGTCGGCAAATACAAAGGTTTCGCAGACCAAACAGACGTCATATATCCCTTAGTTTATTTGATCGAGCCTCATCCTCAAGTTTTGTGTTTATCCTTCGGGATAGATACATGATTTGAGGTACATTACTCTTTCATTTTGAACTATGAAAAATATGGGGTCAGTTTGGTTTCATAATTCAATGTCCTTCCGAAGCAGGCGACGGGATTTCGATTCCAGCGACTGACAGCTTCTTACGAGCAACCTCACAAACCAACCCAAAATAACGCCGACAAAGTTGTGATGATTAAAATCCATGCACTTCATTTGCTTTTTGATTTAGCTAATCCAGATGTTAAAATTTGCTGTAAGAACATGTACGAACTTGGCTGGTATTGACTTAGTCAACAATCAGAAAGAATCACATGAGGTTGTATGAACGAGAATGTAGTTTATATGATTGAGTGCAAGTAGGGAAATATTCATTGAAGGGTGTAGAGTTAGAGGACTTTAAAGTGACAGGTTAAAGCCCCAACTTGTTTTATTGTTTTAGGTTCTGATAGGAGAATGTTAGCCCCCAAGTGGAGGGAATTGAGGGAACTCTAGAGTGAGAGCTAGTATCTTCCCTGCTTAGCCGGTCTTCACAACTATTCAAACATTAAATTAGATAATGTTCTTTATAGCAACTCTAGTAAGGGTAAAAAATATTACTACTCTATTTGGCACAACACAATTTGCATACTACCACAACTGAATTCATATATTATTACCGATTCATGATATGAAGAAAGATATTTTTCTTATTAAATGCTTTTCATCTAAAAAACTCTAGTTATCTTTTTAAGTTGTTACTGTTTTGTCAAAATATCAAAAATACCAAAAAGATTTGAAATTTTTATTACTGCAAAATATATTCAGTTTAAGTAATTGTCTTTTTAAAAATAGAAAGTTTTCTAAAAGTGCATATTGTATAAATTCCCTGTGTGTTTGATATTCATGTCTTAATAAAAAAATTCATATGATACTTGATAACGATACGTATACTTACGTAGTATCCCAATATATATAAATTAAAATTTAAATTCTAATTTTTCTTCAGGATCAAGTTTTTGGTTTTGTTGTAAAATAAGAAAATATAAGTTAAATATAATCTAAATTATTTTTGTACTTTGAATAATAGAAGTATCAAGAGGGATCATCCACCCATTGAGAAGCATTATATAGCTTTATTTTTTGCTACCCAAAAGCTTAGACATTAAATGCTTTCTCAAAAAATTACACTTATTTCAAAAGTTAATCTGTTGCAATATTTGATATCCCAAATAACACTCTCAGGAGGTCTAGCAAGATGGTCAATGATTTTATTGTAATTTGATATAACTTTTGTTCCCCGCCGTACTATCAAAGGACAAATTTTAGTAAATTTTCTCGCCTAGACGCACTTCCAACAGGGTCCCCTCTTAATCAAGAGTTACCAGATGAGCAAATATTATAAATGGAATTCTCTAGTGTGCAACGCTGGGAAATGTACTTTGATGGAGCTTCATCAGCCAGAAAAGACAAAGAATCAGGAATAGTTATACCAAGAAAAGCAGGAATTGGTCTGATTTTCATCTTATCAGATAAGGGAATGTTGAGATTCTCCTACCACCTGACAAAGCCGTGCACCAAAAATGAAGCAACATATAAAGCACTAATCACTGGACTAGAATTGGAAATCTTGATGGATATAACAAATATTGTCGTCTATGACAATTCGCAACTTGTCATTCTACAAGTCGGCAGACAGTACAAGATTTTGAAGCCAAGATTAATAGAATACCACCAATACTCGTTGGAATTTCTTGAACAGATTCCCAGTGTGACTCTCTTCCAGATTCCTCGCGGAGATAATGCCCTTGTCGATGCTTGTGAGAAACTTGCCAAAGATTTGGCATGTCCCTCAGAGGATTCCATTGACATTACAATACCAGGAAGACAAGTTTTGTCTTGGATTGACATTGACAATCTACATAATCTCAAAAAGGAAGAATGTATAGTGATTACAGTTGCAAACATCAACGAAGACTAGCGTAAGCAATTAATGGAAAGCTTACAGACTGGAAAAATACCATATGACAACTCTGAGGCATATCACATCAAAATAAGAGCTATGTCATATGCTCTAATGGGTGATGTCCTCTACAGAAGATCATTTGATCAGATTTGGCTGTGATGTTTGAGCAGAGTAGAAGCACAAAATATTGTTAAAGAAGTACATGCCAGATCGTGTGGTGCTCACCAATCAGGACAAAAAATGAAAATGAAGATTAAGAGACTCAGATATTATTGGCCAACAATGATTTTCAGTCGCATGAATACAGCTAGAAGATGTTACCTTTGCCAAGTGCATGGGGTGGTCTTGCATCAACCTCCGAATGTGCTACACCTAACCGTCACCTTGTGGTCATTCGAGTGTTGGGGCACTGATATAATAGGTCCAAAAGACCCTCCATCCTTTAAGGAACATAGATTTATTCTTGTCATTATTGATTACTTCTCCAAGTGGACAAAAGCAGTGCCGTTATAAGAGGTTATAACACAGCATGTTCTGTAATTTTTTTAAAGACAAACCATCTACCATTTTGGAGTTTCATGCAGAGTGATTTTTGATAATGGGACAACCTTCATGAGCATAAAGATCAACAACTTTATCAAAAGACATGGGATAAACTGGAGATACTCTACGATCTACTATCCCGGGGTAAATGGACTGGCTTAGGACTTTAAAAAAATGCTCGTGCATATTCTAAAAAAGACACTAGACAAAAATAAAAGAGATTGACATAATAAACTATTAGAAACTTTGTGGTCATATCAGATAATGTTTAGGACTCCCACTCAATGTGCACTATACACACTTCTGTACAGGTCTGAGGTCGTGCTATCACTGGAGATTCAAACACCATTTCTCAAAGTCACCATCGCTAACCAAATCACAACAGAAGAAAATGCAAACACAGACTTGAAGAATTAGAAACTCTTAAGGGAAAGCAACTAGAAGCACAACAACATTGGGAACTTTACCAACAGATTGGTCTGCCCGAGGACGTTTAAAGTGGGAGACCTCATTCTTGTTGTCAAAAGGCCCATTCTTGCACATCGCAAGGTTCGTGGAAAATTTGAACCAACTTGAGAGGGACCACTGGTCATAAAAAGGGTCTATGCAAGAGGAGCCTACCTGCTGGTGGATTTCTGAGGTGAAAAGCCTATACTGCCGATCAATGGACGATACTTGAAAACATATTATATAACATGACTTTGTTTAAAATGAGATTTTGAGATATGGATTGCTCTGGGGTTATTTATTTGGCTAAGTGTCTGTGAGTGGGTCCAAAATTCTGTAATTAATTAACCTCAATAAAATGAAAATTTTGGAATTTGCTCACTTTAATTTCTTTTGTTAAATTTTGAAATTTCACTAAATTAAATTAAAAAGATAAATTTTTTTACATAATAAATCAACCAACAAAAATTAAATTTGAAAAATATACTTTGATAATTAAATGTGATAAAAACAACAAGAAAAAAAATGATAAATTTGCTTGAGTTTGTTTCTCTCGAGTTTGAGGTTTCTTTCTCTTTGCTTGTGTAGCACTATTATTCTTGTCTACACCAACTTCTTCACATCCTCTAGAGTTTCACACTCTGTACAAAGTTTTATGGAATTTTCTCAATGATTTCAATCTTGACATGTCTCATATTTATGAGCTCAATACCACAAATCCTCTACACTATTATCATAATATTCTCAGGGTCAGTACCTAATTCAGATTCCCATCTTTGCATTTAGGGTAGGCCGCTTGAAGCCCTATTCCCGTATTTGCATTTGGGATTGTCTTCTTCATACCCTATTCCCATCTTTGTATTCAGGGTAGGCCTCTTCAAGCCCTATTCTCATCTTTGCATTTTAGGTATGCCTCTTCAAGCCCTATTCTAATCTTTGCGTTCGGGGTAGGCCTTTTCAAGCCATATTCCTCTCTTTGCATTTGGTACAGGCCTATTTAAGACCTATTCCCATATTTGTATTCGGATCCTATTCAAGGCATATTCCCATTTTTTTGCATTTGGGATAGGCCTCTTTAAGCCCTAATTTCATCTTTGCATTCAGGGTAGGCCTGTTCAAAGCCTATTCCTATCTTTACATTCGGGGTAGGAATCTTCAAGGCTTCTTCCCATCTTTACATTCAGAGTAGGCCTTTTTAAGCCTTATTCTCATTTTTGCAGTTGGGGTAGGCCTCTTTGAGCCATATTTTCATCTTTACATTCAGGATAGGCCTCTTCTAGCCCTATTCCCATTTTTGCATTTAGGATAAGTCTTTTCAAGCCCTATTCCCATCTGTACATTCAGGGTAGGCCTCTTCAAGCCCTATTCCTATCCTTGTATTTGGGGTAGGCCTCTTCAAGCCTTATCCCCATCTCCGCACTTGTGATTCCTTTTGAGTTAGATGTGAGTTCTCACACTTTCTACTCAATTTGGTCTCATCGTGCATTATTCTATCTCCTTGAGATCTTAAATTGAAATCATAATTTGAAGTAAACTTTAAAATATTCAATTCAATATAAATCTTCACTGGGACTATCAGTTTTCTTGACGACTGTTCTCGTATTCTCTTTATTTTCCCCAACGAGAATATATGTTACTCCCAAGAGGAAGTAACTATCACTCAATGCTACACTTCGTTCTAGGTCTGTTGACTAAGGAGTCTTTGTTGGTTTTGTTGAACTTGTTGGTCAACGCCAATATGTGCGATGTGCTTGCTCAACACACCACACATATTGGGGGCTCATTTGTTGACCTCACTTTTGGCTGAGGTCTAGTCTTTCTTCTTTAGTAGCCTAGGGTCTAACCATAGGACTTTTCTGTTGACTATTCCTAGAGGACTAGAAAAGGAACCATCACCATTACAAACTCTTAACCATTCTTTGCTCAACTTGAAGTTCCACATATTGGTCGTAACCTCTATCACTTAGTTGGTGGGGTGAATATGGGGGAGCTCAAGGGGCATTCCCATAGGACTTCTTAGCCTTAAGATTGACCCTGAGTGTTCGTCTAGAGCTTGTTCACTCACTTTCACACACTTTCACTCACTCACAACCCTAAACCCAAACATTGTTGACTTTGATCCTTTGATCTTTTGGGAGACTGATACAGATGGTCCCTAGACCCACTAGCCGTAGGCTGGGGTTTAGCTAAGACCAATACATAGGGACCCAAATGAGGATTCCATTGGGCCATTGCTTATATAAGGTGATTGGCACCCCAATTTCACCAAAATACCTAACTTAGCCTTTTACCCCCCAAATCTACTCAATTTACCAAAATACCCCCAAACACTAAATTTGATGAAAATTCCCAATTTCACCCAAAATACCCAAATTTGTTCAAAGATTATTTCAAACCATTTTAAACCACCCAAATTGCCCAGAACTTCTCAAAATTTCCAATTTTACTAAAATACACCTGAATTTGCCAAAACTACAAAAAATACTTTTGGTACGCCAAACTTTCCCAAAACGTCCAAAATCACTTCATATGTCCCCAAAACCAATTTGAAACATTCTATTGAACTCAATTTGACCATTTTGACCAAATTTGACCAAAGCCCCAAATTGCATTTAAATGACCAATTACCCCAATAAACCTGAAATGTTTACCAATTTGCTCCCAATCTTCTACAATTTCAATTCTAAATTCAAATTCATCATGATCAAACTCAATTCAAGCCAAATCCAAGTCCAATTGACCAACATTTGAGTCCAATTTGAACCCAAATCAAAAAGCCCCAATTTGGCTTAAAATCAAAATCCCACTTAATTGCACCCCCAAGCCCTTACAATTGCCTCAATTATGCATCATAAAATCTTTGAAATAAGCCCATATGCCAAATTTAACCCTCAATTGGCCTTGTTCAAATTTCAATTGCACCCAATTTCAACCAAAATCTAAAAACTCCTAAATTTGCCCCAATTTTGCCTTGTGCCCAAATTCCACCAAATTGAATGCCCTTACCATAAAATTGGCACCCAATTGATGTTAAAAAGTCTTCATAATATTTCCTTAGATCATTTTGAACCATCAAATTGGACTTAACCCAACTCTAGCCCAACCTAAACCCAAGTCTAGTCCCAAATACCGAAATTGACCAAATGCCCAAAATCCTTCAAAATTAACCCCACCAAATCAACTCAGAATCACTCTAAATCTTTTCAAAATTCTTTGTGACAATCATACAAACCAAATTGCTCAATTAATTGTTCTCAATCTCATGGATAACCTAACCCAAACCTAACTTCAAGAAAATTTAACGCAAAATTCATGCACCAAAACTGACTTAGCCATACCAAAGTGACCAAATTAATGTCACCACAACCACCATTTAGACTCTATTGACCAGCCTAAACCCACCTAATCCACCTAAGTGAGCTATGGACCAATTGTCTTTTGAGTTAAAAGAAATTACCATATTTAGCCTTATTTTGAAAATACTTTGCCATTATCACTTTCCATTGGCAGTAAATCATAATTAAAACTCCCCTGACCTTCCTTAGTTAAGAATTGACCATACCTTGGCCAACCACCACTTCAACCATTAGAAACAGCCACTCCAAGGGAGCCCCAAATGACCAAAACGCAAAAATAAACCCCTCTGCGTTGGCTAATTCACATTGTCCACTTGAGCTTTTCTTCCATCCATATCAACAAGATTTTTTACCCATCAAAACCCTCCATAACCAAAGACAAGACGGTTGGAAACCTTGGGGAAACTCGATCAAAATCTCACCTAAGCTTCTTCAAACCTTCCTAAGCTCAATTCTCTTGTTGTCAGCCACTTACAACCACTTCATAAGGCCAATTTCTTTATTGAAATTTGACCTAGAACCACGAAAGATTTCTCCACACCTATAAAATCCACCAAACTCTAATTAACTTTACACACACCATCCCCACTGTGAGAGGAGTTGATTCCTCATAAAAGCCCCATCCTAAATAACCTCTAACATAGCTCTAAACCAACATCTGCAATCGAGCTTGTTTGAAACCATACCTAGATAGTTCACCAGAGCTTAGGACTTAATTTGGAGTTTTGCTGGACTCAATAGAAGCTACCACAACCATCAGATTAAGGCCTCTCCTCTTAGATAAAGGAATTGAACCTCAACCCTAAGTTGAGCTTGTTTTGATTATCCATGTGTAATGGCTTAATTTCATGCTTGATCAACCACATAAATATGTTCTTCGTGAGTATGTCAAGGTTTAGAAACAAGCACCATTTGATTTGGTTTAGTCTAGATGAAGATCTTAAGGTTTTAGTGTGAATGGTTCTCATGTTCGATCCTTTGAGGATGATAATAGGGAGTCGTCCGATCGCATGTTTATTAGATGGATGGAAGAGATTAAGCCGAACCAGCTCTTGGTGTGAAAAGACAGGCTGCGTGGTAGCTGAGGTGGATGTCGATGTCAAATGGCAGAGCATCGCGTGTGAGTTCGAAGCCGCCATAGGAGCACATGTTTAAGTAAAAAACATGGATTATTTGAATTAAATTAAATGCTTGAACTTAAAAAATCGATATATTTCTCTAGAAAAATTATAAAATAAAATAATAATACCCTTTTTCTCAGGAAATAAAGGATAATAATGTGAAACAAAAATAAAAATTATTTGTCGACTTTATGATTTTTAATGAATTAAATACTCTATGGAGTATTTTAATTAATTATTATCAAGCAATGCTCATCATGACCTTAGATTTTTAGGGTTTGTTCCTTATGATAGAAAGGTTGTTCTCAGATTTTTCTAAGGTCAGAGATTACCTCTATGCTTCTAACCTAATTTTCAAGCTAGGGTGGCTATTTTGACTTATTTTAATTATATAAATTAAAGTATTACTTGGAAAATTATGGGGATAATCTTAGTAGATTTCCTATGGTCAAAGAAGCTTAGAAAAATTACATGATGTTCTGAATCACTTTGTACATTTCTATTATTAATTAAAAAAATATATCTTGTTTTAATTTATGTAAACTACATATTAATCAAAATTGACAAAATCAATTCTTCATTATGTATAAAAATCATGTTTATCCACGGTAAAAATCTAAAAATTATTTGACTAGGTCTTAGCATCAAAGTTGATTTTTTAATAAACACTATATTTTGGTACGAAAATAAATATAATAAATTAAATACGGTTTGGGAAAAATTATGAAAAGTGATTTTCTGAGTTCCATGTGATCGTGGAAAATTAGGAAAAATAAAAGTTATTTGTGAGAAAACACTTGATTTTTTAGCTTTATTTTGAATTTAAAATAATTTAAAATAATTTGAAATCCCAAAAATACAAAAATATTTCAAAATGTGTGTAATGGTCACTTGATCCTTTGGAACTCATTAAAATATTTTCCTAATTTTCCCAACTTAAAAAATAAATTTTAAAAGCTTAAAAATGAATTTCTCTTATTTTTCCCATTAAAATAATCATAATAAAAAAATTAATAATCACAAAAAAACAAAATTTGATTCTCTGAGTTTCCTGAACCCTAAGAAGTTTAATAAAATAAAAAAAATAATTTTTTTAATTAAAAAACTATTTTCCATTTAACTAAATTGTTGAAATTTGTTAATAATTAAATAATAATAATAAAGTTTTAATTAAAAAAAATCTTGGAATTTTGTCTAAGTGTTTCTCTGACCTAAGGGGACCTCTAATGATTTTCTCAAGAATAAAAAACTTTACTTTGAATAATTAAATAAATCAATTTTAGAAAATGTTATTTATGGATTTAAATAACTATTTAAATTAAATAAAATTTTGAAAACCCACATTTTTTTCCTCTCATGTTTGAATTACCCCATAGATAGGACACTTTAAATTCTCAAAATGATTTGAGTTGTGTTTAATGAGTTATGAAATGGAAAGCCCCATTAATTTTAGATTTTTGTGGCTTAATCAAAATTTAGGATTAACCAAAGGAAATGAGTAATTTTTGTCCTAATAAAAAAGTTTGGATGATTGAAACATGATGAGATCAAAGGGTACAAACTCACTTGTCACTTTTCATAATTTGAACAAAATCATACTTTCCCAAATCATCATGACTTGGAAGTCAATTAAGATCAAATGATTCTTCAGTGTTGGGCTTAAGCTAGGAAGATAATAATTTACTTATGTTAAGCCTAAAATTGGTGACGAAGTGTTTTTTTGATAAGAATATATTTCACTTAAACTAAAAATTCAACCACCACTAATTTCTCCCATTATGATTGTTAAGGGCTTACTGTTGACCTAGGCACGATGTCAAAACTCAATTGATAAGATTTGGAAGGTAATATGATTGGTGATTAACATCTTTAAAAACTACAAGCTTGACTTTAATTATGGCACCACAATCTCTTATGGCTTAAACCTGCCTTAAGGGCACCCACCCAGATAACTCTTAAATGAACATCAATTGATTAATTGAGTGTCTTAGTCTTACGATAAATAAAGCATCAACTTTCCTAGAGCAATGAGATAACAATAACTTAACTTTAGGAGATTAATAGAATGATAGGATAAGTTCTAAATGAACTCGAAATAATTCGATAAATTCTTGAAGTAGTTCAGGGTCATGTTCCAAGCACTTTGAAATCTTTTGAATATTTTGAAGGGCAAACCAAACTTGCCATATTTTGTTCTAAAATCACCTACTAAGATCTTCATAGGCTCAATAGAGTCATACTTTAGGGTTTGGTAGCTATACCTTCATCTCCTCTTACAATTTAAATTGTTTGCATTATTATATATATATATATATGTTGCAAAAGCTAACCTTTTAGTTGTAGGAATGAGAAGAATTGACAGGTACATTTTTAAATTATTGCATTTTCCTTTCTGTACTTCTTATCTTGAACTTGCATGTTAAACAATGATTTCACCCTGCATGTCAAAACAAAAACTGTTAGGATAGCTGCAAAACCAAAGCCAAATTTTAAAATTGAAATAGGATAAAATTTATTGCCACAACATTCAAAACCTAAGACAATTCAAAATTTAATCACAAACATCACAAAACAAAAATTACAACTAAATTAAAACGTCTCTATCGGATAATCGGGAATCCCTTGGACGAGGTAACCTATGGTTGCTAATGAGATTTCCTACGGTCTAAATGAAAGTACAGAACTCAATGAGTTAAGTTTAGTAAATTTATTTGGGCTAAGTGAATCCGAAAGAAAATAATAGTGTCGGAATAAGGGAACAGCAGGATCCTAACCGGTGTCTCTTTAGCCAACTTTTATATTCCCCATAACTTTTAAATAATTATAACCATAGGAAATATTTGATTTGACATCAGAACTTGATACATTAGAAAACTTAAACTCACTACGATGAGGAGCTCGGAGCTAGCATTATGGGCAACACGATCATCTTCAATAGCAAAACATGTCTACATCAGCTAAACCATTCTTTCTTTAGAATTAAATAATAAGGCATAGGACTTAGAGTTTGTCTACCTCGTGCAACATAATCCTCAACATATCTTTAGGTTTTTGTATAACTATGCTGCACAATATAAGCCCAAACTCGTTTTAGGATTCTGAGGTTGTCGTTTATCGTGACATCATCTAGGCTATTTGTGATCGTTTCACACAAATGTAAGCCCTATATTAATAAAACCAGTAAAATGAAACAACTAAATAACTTCCTTCTTGAAATTGAAGACAAAAAGTAGGATAGTTTTGGAAGTCACTGAGGTTCTCCTCAGGATCCGTGACATCTCCTAGTCCTTCTTCTTTTGGATTCAAGAATAAATGTTCCAAATTTGAGTCATTCCTCTTTCACATCACTTTGTCCGATATCGTTTAAAAGTCATATTACTTTGAACTCCTTGAAGATAATATCCTTTGATTTTTATCGAGAGTTTTCTTAGGTGACTCCGATTATCTAAGAAATAATTAACAATAGGGGCTTGCACTTATAGGAAGTTTTTTTGAACCCAACTTAATATAAACTCTATTTAATTTTACATATTAAATAGGAGAACTTGTTGGCTTATAAGTAAAATGGTTTTTGAAGACCAAAGGGATGACATATAATCTTTAGTTTATTTTATTGAGTCATGCCAGTAAGGAGTGTGTTTATCCTTCGTGATGGATACATTGCTTGTGGTTTTTGGCTCGTTAATTTATACTACTGGGAACATGCGAGCAGTTTGATCTTGTATTTTTAAAATTTAAAACATTATTCTTTAAATTATATATATATATATATATACATA
>JXCR01137617.1:190207-220516 GCA_002079205.1 Phalaenopsis hybrid cultivar | reverse complement strand
ATATATATACATATATATATATATATATATATATATATATATATATATATATATATATTAAATTTAGTTAAAATTAGTGTTGGAATATCCATCCTAGCAGCCGACGACTCAACAACTCCTCAACTTTTTAGTGCCAACACATATGTAGTGTCCTGTTGGACTCTTTTCTGCTTATATTCATCATTTTTAGGCATTTTTGGATTCTCTACCACCTATTTTATTATGCATTACTTGAGATCTAATTGTTTAATCATTAATTATTCCATAATATTTTCAAGAGAAATGTAACTGAAAGTAGATGTTTGATCCGAATTTTTTGTTGCAATAGATTGTGTAAAATTTAATTAAATATAATCAATTAATATTCAGATTCTATGCAAGTATATGTATCATTATCAAGTAATAATGGACTTTCTATTTAAGCCCCAAGTATTGATCTTACGGGGAAGGTTTAAATTTGAAATGACAAATTTGCTAGGAAATTCACAGAAAGTAAATTGAAATCACTGTCACTCATTTCAATTGTTGAGATGTAATCAAAATTAAATTTCTAAACTATTATCAATCCAAATATGCAAAATTTAAAACAGTAAATACTAATCTTTTAACTTTGTTTATGTAACGGAGATTCTTATGTGAAAAAACAATATTCCCACTAAAATGAGGCTATGGTAAAATGAGATGAGATAAATGTTCATAATATGTATTATGCCAAATAGGAGCAATTTTAATTCTCTACCCTGAAACATTGCATACAAAATCATTGGCTAATCTCAATGTTTAGTCCCTAAATCTGTGGCTAGGCTATGAGGATACCAGCTCCCACATTAGAGCTCCCACCTCCCTTCACTTGAAGGCTAGCTCTCGGTTTAGTTCTTAAACACTAAGACTAAACTGAAGATTTTAGTCTGTCACCTTAAAGGTTCTCTAATTCTACACCTAACAAAGAATATTTCCTTATTTATTTGCACTTAATTCCATAAACGAAGTTCTCTTTTACGGAATCAAATGTGATGCTTACTGTATTGTAGAACTAATACTCAATTTCCCGGATCATATATTTCACAACACATTTTAACAATTCAGTTGGCCAGATCGAAAAGTAAATTAAGTTCAAAGTTGAAAAATCATCACAATTTATTTTACAATTTAAAATTGGTAGATTCATATTATTTTTTCATTTTATCATTTTTCAGAGTAGGGAGGAAGATAAAGGGAACTACTCAGACTTCATGAGAAAGAAATAATAAAACGCAAGTTTCATATATAAAAGAAAGTTCATACAACACAGATAAATAAACAATATTATCTAGAAAATCTTTCTTAAAGCAAATCCTTTGTAACCTTTCCTTAGAAATGTAGGAAGAAGATATGTCTTACTTTTCTCCTTCTCCAACACTCTTACAGAAAGTTTCATACTAAATCTCACCACAAAAACTCTAAACTATGAAAAAAAATTGCTAATTGACTCTAATATGGAAGTAGAATGGAATAATGTGGTGCAAAACTGAAAGTAGAGGAGCGAAAAACATAGAGCAGCAAAAAAAATGTAAAGGAGCCCATTTTCTGATGAAATTCGGCCCCAAATAGAGCCCAAGGTCGGTTCTCCAAGTGGTGCCTCCAAAAACTCTTCAAAAAGTCATCCAAATACATCAGTCTTCTAGAAATGGGGTCAACACCGCCTTTGGTGCCGTCGACACTGAGTAAAGAAATCTCCACGTTAATTTGTACAACACCGTCGACGCTTCCCTCAGCGCTGCCGATGCTGAGCATTTCTTCAGAAACGTCATTTTGACTCCAAATTTCAACCATTTTTGCTTTCTTTTTGCTTTAAGCCCTAAAAATCAATAAGCTGCAAGAAAACATCAAAATAATTGCTTCCTTTTTGCTTTAAGCCCTAAAAATCAATAACCTGCAAGAAAACATCAAAATACCTTTATTAAAGTGCAATATCATAAAAAATAGGTATAAAATATGGGTCTTAAAAATATTATATATTTTATGTATCAAAATCCCCCAAACTTACATGTTACTTGTCCTCAAGTAACTCCTTTACTACATTAAAGATATGAGTTATGATAAAGATCTTAACTTTTAGGCTTCCATAATTTTGTTTTCCAAATATAATAGTATAACTTAAGAAAAATTCAAAACAACTCCAGTTAATATTAAATGTGTAAAGATATTCAATAATTAAGTTTAAGGTTTTTTATCCTCTATTTCTTTCAAGAAAAAAATTGCAATTTGTTTTATTAAAGTCACTTAGCATATTCATATGAAAAAGAACTTCATAAAACTTTATTAATAATTAAGTTAACATTCAAATACAAAGTTTATAAAATGTGTTCAAGTCTTTTTCATTAAGTTGATTAAAGTGAAGCCAATTTTTAATTTGGCATCTACTCAAGCTTCTCCCCATATCTATTTTTTTCTTTTTCTCTTTCTTTCTTTTTAGGATCATTTTTATTCCTCTTTTTCTTTCCTTTCTTTTATTCTCTTTTTTTTATATGTCAGGATTACTATATCTCGATAACCTTTAATGATTTGGAACTTCACTATCTTCTTCTTAAAGTAAAAAAAATTTTTACATTTCTTCACTTAACGAATTTATATTAACTTACAGATTTCATAAAGTTCAATGCTTTTCTTTTTTACATGAATCTTTTAAGATTTTTAATACTTCAAAAATAAGAATTTCCTTTACTAAAAATAGAAAAACATAGTCTTATTCTCTTGTACCAAATATCTTAGCCCCTAGAATTAACCTTTATTATTGAAAATTTTTACTTAAATTTACTATATATTTAGAACATAAATATAGTTATCCAAAGTTACCCTCTAATAGCAAAGGTCATATTAAATTTGAAATCTTGAAAATATAATTATGTGAGGAGAAATAAAATTAAGTTCTTTCTCTCTTTCTAAAAATGAATTTTCTTCTTCTCCCACCCAAACTTAAATTTTTGAAAGATTATTACATGAAGAGTTTTAAAAATGAAGGGTAAAAGAAAGCATTAAAAACATAAAAAAAAATTATGCCTGTTGGAGATTTTGATTTTTGAACATAAATTTTGAAATACGTCTGGTGCTAAAATGAAAACTACAAGGCTAAAAACATTAAATTGCACATAATACATATAAAATTTGCTAAGAAAGAACTAATTACAAAACAAAACAAAGTGTTGAAAATAACAACATAACTAAACTAAATTCTAAAAATGAAAACAGTTTTCCACATTATAGTTTCACATAACATAACAACAAAGTCTAAACAACATCACAACCAAACAATACAATCACACAGTACAAACACAAAAAAAAAAAAAACAAAATAAATCACCAGTCATCATCTTCTTCATGATCGACATCTAACTTCTGCTGCTGATATGGAGTATAGGTAGGGTGAATAGGGAACTATATTGTATGGTCACCCCTCATGTATCTCACAAAAACATCGTCATAAGCAGCATCATACTCAAATTTCTGGCAAATAAGAACTTCAGTGTGAATTTCTAGCTCCATATTTTGCATCATATGATTCATCCTCAAAATATCTCCCTATTGTATCATCATCAATTCTAACAACTCACTGTTGTTAGGGTCACTTGAAGTAGGCTCACTAGGGATTCTAGAAGTAGAAGGAATATCCTTGGCCTATCTTCCAGATTTCCAATTAAAATGAGACTCATAAGTCTTGATGTTGGCAGGCCCATTGGGTCTCTGAGGCTCAATCCTCTCCTCATTAGGTCTGAAATCAACTCCTGCCTGATCACAAAGTGAGTAAATAAGAGCAGGGTGGGACAATCCATCAGTGGTCTCTCCCAAAGGAATAGATCGAATGTTCATATAAATGATAGAGCCTACATTTATATTTATCACTTGTTGAATAAAGTAATTCAGAATGACACTATCCTTGGTCACTTCACTATGATGATTCGTTGGAATCATCCTCCCATAAATGAAATAGTGTCAGGCTTTAGATACTTCATTTAACATAGAAAGGGGAAAGTTAACTTTAACTCCATTTTTTATTTTCTAATCCCCTTTCTCACTAGTGAAAAAAGAAATAACTTCATCTAAAGCCTGATTTGTAACAAAAAAAGAATGATACTGGCATCTATACATATATTCTACAAATAAAAACTCATTTATTTTCTTTGGAGTAAATTCTACCCTTTTTCCACGAACAAATACATAATCATCAGAAGCTTTAGGAAGGTTGGCATAAATTTCCATTACAGTCCCAGCTATCGCATCGAAAATAAAATAACAAAAAATTTCCCACTGTAGAGCAATAATCAAACGTTCAGCTTCTCCTCCTGGATTTTTAAAACCTAAGACCTAAATTACTTTCTTATTTTCATAAATGCTATGAAATTGAGCACTGGCTCTAAAGCTACCAAATTTTTGCTCGTCATATTCTACTTTCCTTTTGCTTGATCTAAGTGCAATAAGAAATCTAGAAAATTTTGAAAAATCTAAATAAATTATAAAATTCCAAAAATCAAAATGTAAAACATTTTAAATTTCAAATCATTAATAAGATTTCATCACTAAAGGATTTTCCCAAAAATTTCTCCAAAAATTTCCATATTTTTATATCCATGCAATGTGAGATTAATCCTTGGTGAAAACAAAAACTTTTTGGTTTAAGGTGTAGCTATTACCTAGAGAAGATGAAATCTGAAGCCTTTTAGCCTCTAAATCGCCTCAAATCCCCCCAAAATCAAGCCCTAGCCGCCCAAACCGAAGGTTGAAGATGACTCAAGCGTAAAAATGGTAGCCACAATAAAAATTCAGAATTTTTAGGGGTTAAAATCTGTTGTCGGGTCGAGGGCGCCGTCGGCGCCGATTCTAATGCCATCTGCGCTGAAGGCCTAAAAAATTTCATATTTTAATTTTTTTAATGTTCAATTTCCTATCAACTTATTCCAAATTTTTTTAGTATTTTAAACACAAATTATTATCTAATAATAATTCAGAAAACAAAAATTTCACAACACCAATTTTCACAAACAACAACAAACTAACTTTTATATATGAAAGTATAGTTTTTACAAAAATAAATTTTGATTACACAATCACAGATATTAAACAAACTAATTATAAATCAACATCAAAATCAAGCAACAACACTAAATGCTGCAATAAAACTATACACACAATCAAAGTTTAGAGTTCTAAAGCAAAAATCAACCAAAAAAATTGAATTAAATCCACACAATTACACTAAATATATCTAATGTTCTAAAATAGATAGAGAATTTAAAGTCTTCAATTATTACACCTCTTCTTCAGTGCTTTCTCCTCCTCTGATTTCTCTTATAGATTGGTAATGAACACATAAGTTGTAGAAGGATTGATATGGGAATTGATCTATTGAATTTTCTTTGATCCACCCTTTTTCTTCAAACATCCAAACTAATCCTGCTTTAAAAGTTTCAGTGTGATTAAAATTTTCTTTCATTCTCCAATCTAGGTGATCAAAAAGCTATTTAAGATCTCCTACTGCATTCATAATACTCTAAAGTTCCCTTTCAATTTTCTTCAATTTCTTTTCTAAAGCAAGCAAACTTCCAACAGTTGGTGGTATTAATGGAGTTGAAGCATGTGAAGATTAATCTATGATAGCTTCTAATACTTCATTTCCATTTCCACAATAATTATCATCTATAGGATTCATGAGCTCCCAAGGTAATGAAGTCTTTTCCCAACTTTCATATGGAACTTGGGCTTGATTGCAGATAAAAAAGATGGAAGATGGATGCCCAAGTCCATAAATTGGTCCATTAGTAAGGATACCCATAATAGATTTAAATATAATAGAACCTATATCAATGAGTTTTTACATTTGAATGCAGTAATTTAAAATAGCACATTCTTTACTAATCTACTAGTTTTCATAGTAGGGAGAAACTTTGCAGCAATAAAGAAATACCATTGCTTTGAAATTGGATTAAGTAATGAGGTAGAGAAACTAACATATCCACATATCAATTTCATTCGTCAAAAGATTATACACATCTTGCATCAAATCTCGGGTAGGAATGAAATTTGTATAATGACAGATTGGAATGTTATCTATCATATACAATTCATTACTCCTTGCAGAAGTAAATGGTACAAACTTACCTCATATGAAGACAACACCTTGAGTAATTCCATGTAAGTTTGCATAAAACTCTTTCACCACAGGTACAATAACCGTAGATGTAGTGTAACACAGCAATTCCCAACACCTTTGCAGAATGATATTATCAACCAGACCAGTAGGATTTATCACACAATGATTAACAAATCCTCTTTCCTTAATCAATCTCATCTTCATAATAACTTTATCGTATAATCATTGTGCGTCAAAACTAATAAACTTTCTTTTAGTAAAAACTCCATACCTCAAAGTATTTCTGGAATTGGAAGCCATGGAATCCAAAAATAGGAAGTTATTAGGCATCCTAGAATGTTTCTAGGCCTTTTTAAACTCGTCCTAGTAGTTATTATGAAGTGAAATCAAGCTAAAACCCACCAAAAGTCGTCTAAAACCGTCCAACCACACTCGGCGCCATCGACACTCCTGATTGGTGCTACCGGTACTGATGTCTGTTATCTAGGGTGCCGTCGACGCCCATTCTGGCATCGTCGACTCCAGTGGCCAAAATTGTGATTTTCATTTTTTTTATTCAATTCGGTTACAAATTTTCCTCCAATACCAATATTTGACTTAGATTCTAATAAATGCAATTGTGTAGGATTATTATCTACTAATATATAAGACACTTAACAAACTAAATAGTAATACATAATAATATAAGTATGGGTTTCCTCCCACAGAGCGCTTGATTTAACGTCGTCAGGCCGGCATACCATTTGTTTAGTTGGGTTGACTTAACATTAATACTTCTTTAAATTGAGGTGTGTGCCCTTTATAATAATGTTTCAAATGATGCCCATTAACTTTAAATATATTTCTAGTGTTAGGATTTTTAATAACAACAGTTCCATAATGATAGATTTTAAGCACTTTAAATGATCCTAACCATCTAAATTTTAGTTTTCCTGGAAACAATCTCAATCTTATATTATATAGTAGAACTTCTTGTCCAGGTTCAAATTTCTTCTTAA
Organism: Phalaenopsis hybrid cultivar; assembly: GCA_002079205.1. Lineage (NCBI taxonomy): Eukaryota > Viridiplantae > Streptophyta > Magnoliopsida > Asparagales > Orchidaceae > Phalaenopsis > Phalaenopsis hybrid cultivar. The sequence continues at coordinate 213,394 of JXCR01137617.1, read as the reverse complement.
CAATCTCTCAATCATGCCATATTTTTATTTTCTCTTCATAGATTTTTGCATTATCATATGCTTCATTTATAAATTCCTCAAATTCATTGAGTTGCAGAAACCTTTTCTCACCAGCATCCTTTAAATTAAAATTTAATTCTTTAGTAGCCCAAAAAACTTTATGTTCCAATTCTACTGGTAAATGACATGTTTTTCTAAAAATCAATCTATATATGGACATTCCTATAAGAGTTTTATAAGTAAATTTGTATGCCCATAATGTAGTATCTAGTCTAGCAGACTAATCCAATTTATAAGGATTTACAGCTTTTTCTCAAATGCGTTTAATTTCTCGATTTGATATTTCTGCTAAACCACTAGTTTGAGGATGATAAGAAATAGAGAATCTATGCATTATATAATACTTTTTCATTAATCTTTTAATTCTCTTATTCCTAAAATGAGATCCTCCATCAGTAATGATTACTCTCGGCATTCAATATCTTGTAAAAATAATTTTAATTAAAAATTTAGAAACACTCCGAGCGTCACATCTAGGCACTGGAATAGCTTAAACCCACTTAAACATATAATCAACAGCAAGTAATATATATGAATTTCCAAATGAAGGTATAAATTATCCGATAAAGTCTAATCCCCACACATAAAAAATTTCAACTTCTAATGTGTAATTTAGAGGCCCTTCGTCTCTTTTGGAAATATTTCCTACTTGTTGAAATCTATCACATGTTTTAATATATTCATTAACATCTCTAACAATAGTAGGCCAATAAAATCCAGCTTGCAAAATTTTATATGTAGTTATATTTACTCCAAAATGTCCTCCAAATTCAGAATCACGGCATCTTTCAATTATCTGTTGAGTTTCTTCATAAGGCACACATCTTTTAATAATTAAATCTTTACATTATTTATATAAATATGGGTCATCCCAAAAATAGTCTTTCGAATCATAGCTAAATTTCTTTAATTGTGGATTATTGATATCAGGTGATAGAATGTCTCTTAGAATATAATTTACTATATCAGCATACCACGGTACATCCATTTCATCAATACTATATAAATGTTCATCAGAAAAATTTTTTAAAATTTCATTTTCAAAATTAGTTAATATTTCTATTTATATTCTATACAAATGATCAGCTATTTGATTATCACTTCCCTTTCTATCTACTTTGGTATAATCAAACACTTGCAATAGAAATATCCATCTAATTAATCTTGGTTTAGCAACCTTCTTTTGCGTCAAGTATTTAATAGCAGAATGATATGTATGCACTATACATTTAGTTCCAATTAAATAAGATCTAAATTTATCAAGGGCATAAACAATAACTAATAACTCTCTTTCAGTAGTAGTATAATTAATTTGAGCATTATGTAGAGTTTTACTAGCATAATATATAACTTTAAAAGCTTTGTCGTGCCTTTGTCTTAATACAACCCTAATAGTATAATCGCTAGCATCACACATTATTTCAAAAGTTTTCTCCCAGTCACGTGGTACTATTATATGTGCAGTGATTAATCTATTCTTTAATAATTCAAATGTTTTTATGCATTCCTCATTAAAATCAAATTTCGTATCTTTTTCTAAAAGTTGGCATAGGGTTTTAGTTATTTTTGAAAAAAATTTTATGTAGCGTCTGTAAAAACCAACATGTCTTTGAAAACTTCTCACCCATCTAACATTATTAGGAGGTGGTAATTCTTATATAACTTGGATTTTTATAGGATCTACTTTCATGTATTTTTCAGAAATTTTATGCCTAAGAACAATACCTCTTGTAACCATAAATTGACATTTCTCCCAATTTAAGACTATGTTGATTTTTTCACATGCCTGCAGAACTTTTTCTAAATTATTAAGACATAACTCAAACGAAGTCCCAAATACCAAAAAATCATCCTTAAACACTTTCATTCCATGCTCTATAAAATTGTTAAAAATTGACATCATGCATCTTTAAAATGTTGCACGTGCATTGCAAGTCCAAAAGGCATTCTACGAAAAGCAAATGTTCCATATGGGCTTGTAAACATTGTTTTCCCTTAATCTTATAAAGCAATTGAAATTTGGTGATATCTAGTATATCCATCTAAAAACAATATTATTTTTTCTCAGCCAATCTATCCAACATTTGATCTAGAAAGGGCTAAGGAAAGTGATCTTTTATGGTGTCCATAATTAGTTTTCCATTCCAGTTACTTGTCTTATTAGTATTAATTCATTTTCTCGTCTCCTTCAATAGTCACTCCTCCTTTCTTCGAAATACATTGAATTGGGCTTACCCAAGCACTATCTGAAATATGATATATAATTCTAACATCTAACTACTTTAAAATCTCTTTTTTAACAACTTGTATCTTTATTGGGTGTAATCTTCTCTGAGGATTTGCTTTAGTTTCATATTGTTCATCTAATAAAATTCTATGCACCAAATTGAAGGACTAATTCCTTTAATATCTGCTAAAGTCCATCCAAAAGCCTTTTTATACTTTTTCAACATCCTTAACAACTTTTGTTCCTGAATTTTAGTTAACTCAAAAGATATAATAACAGACAATGTAGATAACTCTCCTAAAAATACATATTTTAAATGGGCAGGTAATATCTTCAATTGAAGTTAAGATTGTTTAATACCTGAAGGAATAAGATTTTTCCTATCATTTTCCAGTAAGTCAATGCTTCAAATTTGCCCTGAATATAATCTAAATCTTCTTCATTTACTTCATTTTCAGTATAAAAAATTTCTCCTTGTTTTAATTTATCTTTGAATTCATTCATAAACTGCTCATTACTTAGATAATCAGCTACTTCCATCTTGAAAAATTCATTACTTTTTCTATTACAGGATATTTCATAGCTTTTGCTATATTAAATTTCACTTCTTTATCATTAACTCTCATCATTAATTCTCCTTTTTGCACATCTATTACAACTCTCCTTGTTGCAAGAAATTCTATCTAAAATAATGAGAATCTCTTTATCTTCTTCCATATCTAATATTATAATGTCTACAAGGAAAATAAATTTATCCACTTTTACCAGCACATCTTCTATAACTCCTTTTGGATAAGTTATTGATCGATCGGCTAACTGAAGAGTTACAGTAGTAAGGAAAATTTCTCCCAAATCTAAAAATTTAAATATTGATAAAGGCATAAGATTGATACTTGCTCCTAAATCGCATAAAACTTTTTCGTAAAACTTTTCTCTAATTGCACAAGGTATAGTAAGACTATCAGAATCTTTTAATTTTTCAGGAAACTTTCTCTGAATAATAGCACTACACTCTTCACTAATTGCAACGGTCTCATGATCTGTAAACTTCCTTTTCCTGTTTAATACATCTTTCATAAATTTAACATAACTTGGCATTTGTTCCAAAGCTTCAACAAAAGGAATATTTATTGTTTACTTCTTAAGGATTTCCAAAAAATTTGTAAATTTTTTATCTTATTCTTCTATTTTAGTCTTTAAGGAAATGGAGGTATTGGTTTTTCTACAGGGCTTTGTGTTTGTTCATTTTCCTATTGATCATTTTCTATTTCTTCCCTTTCTTCATCAACTTCAGTTTCTCTTTGGATCTTTGCTTCAACTTCTTTTCACATCATAATTGAATAGCTTTAATTTGTTCTTTATTTTGATCTTTTGGATGAACTTCCACAGTACTCGGAAAAATTCTAGAAGGTCTATTACTAAGTGTAATAGCAATATGTCCTAATTGATTTTGAATATTTCTAATAGCAGCCCTTTGATTTTGTATTTGATTTCTCAAATTCAACATTACTTCTTGCATCGTCAACTTCTTTTCCTTAACTTATGGGTTAGGGTTGGTGTTAAATCCCACAGGATAATAAGGTTAAAATTTGGATTTACTTGATTGTTAAGATTTCCAGATGGATTCACCAAATTATTATAATTATTCCAACTAAAATTAGGCTGATTTTTCCAACCATGGTTAAAATGGTTAGAATAGGGATTGTTATTTTGATTATTTATAATGTTTAAAGCTTCATAAGATGATTGAGTATCAATAATCTGTCCTAGTGAATTCTCCTCTAATACTGGGGGTACTTGAAAATAATTCATTCCCATTTAATCAATCTTTTAGAAATAGCAGCAATTTGAGATGCCAAAATAGACATTGCGTCAGAATCATCAATACTAGCTACTCTCTTAGAATTTTCCCTTTCAGAGGACCGTTGAAAATTATTAGTAAGTATTTCTTCAATTAAAGAATATGCTTCATCAAAAGGTTTTGACATTAAGGAACCACCCACATCAGCATCTATAATATATCTCATTGATCCTACTAATCCATTGTAAAATGTTTGAATTATTAACCAATCTGGTAAAGAATGATGTGAAAATTTCCTAATAAGATCTTTAAATCTTTCTCAGGCTTCATATAATGATTCCCGTTCAAACTAACAAAAAGATGTAATATCATTTCTAAGCTTAACAATTTTTTAGTGTGGAAAATATTTAGCCAAGAATTTTTGTGATAATTCTCCGCAAGTTCTAATAGATTCAGGTGCTAATGAATTTAACCAAGCCTTAGCTTTATCTCTTAATGAAAAAGGAAAATAACATCATTAGACACTCCATCATATTTAAATGTAGCACAAATTTAAAGAAAACTAGCAAGATATAAGTTAGGATCTTTAGTAGGTGATCCTCCAAACTGATTATTTTGTAGCATTTGGATAATAGTAGATTTAAGCTCAAATGAATTAGCAGCAACATTAGAATTTTGAATAGTCAAGTGAAGTTCATCTGCTGTCAGATTGGCCTAATATTTTAAAGGTCTTTATCGATTTTCATTTATTGGATTATCTAAGTTATTCACAATTTCTTGTAAATTTTTAATTTCTCTTTATTATTTTTCAAATTTTTTTAATAGTACGTTCTAATTCTGAATCGTAAGGTACTAAACCTTCATATCTAAAATTTCACATAAATAAACAAAGCATGCAAAGTAACACACTCTAAAAAATATTTCTTCTTGGATTTTTTATTTTTAAACTTTTTTTAATAATAATAATTTTTTATGGTATATATATTATCTCTAAATTTTTGAATTTATCAAAACTACTTAATTCAACAGTTACCTTCCCCAAACAACGATGCCAAAAACTTGATATGATTTTTTTATTGTGATAGATTTTGTAAAATTTAATTAAATATAATCAATTAATATTGGAATTCTATGAAAGTATACGTATCATTATCAAGTAATAATAGACTTTCTATTTAAGCCCTAAGTATCAATCCTACGGGGAACGTTTAAATTAGAAATGACAAATTTACAAGGAAATTCACATAACATAAATTGTAATCACTGTCACTAATTTCAACATTGAGATGTAATCAAAATTAAATTTCTAAACTATTATCAAATCAAATATGTAAAATTTAAAATAGTAAATACTCATCTATTAACTATGTTTATGTAACAGAGATTCTTATTTGAGAAATCATTCTTCCCAATACAATGAGGCTATAATAAAATGAGATGAGATAAATGTTCATAATATGTATTGTGCTAAATATGAGCAATATTAATTCTTTACCCTGATACACTGCATAGAAAATCATTAGCTAATCTCAGTGTTTAGTCCCTAAATCCGTGGCTAGGCTAGGAGGATATCGGCTCCCACTTCAGAGCTCCCACTTCCCTTCACCTGAAGGCTAGCTCTCACTTCAGTTCTTAAACACTAAGATTGAATTGAAGATTTTAGTCTGTTACCCTAAAGGTTCTCCAATTCTACACCCAACAAAGAATATTTCCATATTTATTTGCACTTCATTCCATAAGCAAAGTTCTCTTTTATGGAATCAAATGTGATCCTTACTGTACTGTAGAACTCATACTCCATTTCTCAGATCATATATTTCACAACACATTTTAACAATTCAATTAGCTAGATCAAAAAGTAAATTAAGCTCAATTTTGAAAAATCATCACAATTTATTTTACAATTTAACATTGGCACATTCATATTATCTCTTCATTTCACCATATCTCAGATTAGAGAGAAAGATAGAGGGAACTACTCAAACTTCACGAGAAAGAAATAACAAAACACAAATTTTATATATAAAAGAAAGTTCATACAACACTGATAAATTAATAATACTTATGTGAAAACTCTTTCTAAGAGCAAATCCTTTGTAGCCTTTCCTTAGAAATGCAGGAAGAAGATATCTCTCACTTTTCTCCTTCTCCAACACTCTTATAGAATTTTTCACACTAAATATCACCATAAAAACTCTAAACTATGAAAACAAAATCACTAATTGACTCTAGGATGGAAGTGGAATGTAATGATGTGGTGGGAAAATGAAAGTAGAGGAGTGAAAAATGTAGAGGAGCAAAAAAAACATAGAGAGGCCCATTTTTTGATAAAATTTGGCCTTAAATAAAGCCGGAGGTTAGTTCTCTAAGAGGTGCCTCCAAAAACTCTTCAAAAAGTCATCTAAATACATCAAACCTTCTATATACGAGTCTGTACCGCCTTTGGCACCGTCGACGCTGGTGTGGCGCTGTCGGCATTGAGAAAAAAATCTCCGCGTTAATTTGTTTAGCACTGTCGGCGCTACCTGACAGCGACTTTATATAGGCTTAAAAATATAAGAATTTGATACTGCAACTAGAAGATTTAAATCCCCGACAACAGCGCCAAAAACTTGACAGCGGTTATAGATTTGATAAAGATGTGTATAAAATATTCAATAATTACAAAATCACACTTATCAACGCAAGTATACGTATCACTCAAGTAATACAAGGCTCTAATAGACTCCTATATATCTATCCCACAGAGAGTAATATTAGATGCTACGAACTATGATTTAAAAAATTAATACTTAATCACAACAATATAGTTCAAATTGCATATTTGTTACTAATAGGCAATTGAAATAAAATTTTAATTTTAATAAACTCTTAGTTAACTAAATCTACTAATAATGTTTCTAATGTGAAGTTCAATATATAAGAAAGCATCCTTCTCCTTGCAAGAAATATAAGTGAATGGATAAATTGAATTAGTTCAAATTGTATTGTGCCAAATAAGAGTATACCTATTCTTTACCCTTTGGACCATGCATAAAGAACATTGACAAATCTTATGCTTGGTTACTGAATCTGCGGCTAGGCTGGGAGGATACCGGCTCTCACTTTGGAGCCCCACGTTCTCCTCATTTGAGGGCTATCATCTACACTTCAGCACCCAAACGATAGGACCAAATTGTGGATTTTAGCCTCTCACTCTAAAATCTCCAATTCTACACCCAATAATTTTTATTTCCCTTTTTATTTGCACCCAACTTTCAAGGACTTTGACCTCCCTAAATCTTGGATGTAATCTTCACTTTAGTTGTAAAACTCAACATATTTTAACAAATCAATTGACCATATTAAAAGTAAATTAAAATTGAAGCGAAAAGATCATCACAACTTCTTTAACATTCTCATGGCACAAACAATTCAAATAACCATTTCACAAAATCTCAAGACAAGGAGAAAGATAGAGAAAACTACCCAGAACTCATGGAGAAGATACGATAAAACTTGTAATTTATATATAAAATCAAAGACATACAAATTTCAAAAAGTATATACAACTTATCTTTAATTCCTTCCCAAGTAAACTCCTCGAAGTTTCTCTGAATCTCTTCATTTCTTCATAGCACACAGAATTCTCCTTCGAAGCGGTAAGGAAGAAGAAATATCTCACTTTCCTTCCACTCTTACAATCTCTCAAAGAATTCCTCACAATACTAACCACTCTTTACACTCTAATGGGCGCAACAAACAACAAAGATACCGTGGAAACCGTTGGACACCTCACGGACACCACCTTTTTCGGCCTCCAAATTGTTTCTTTTAAAGTTGTATAAGAGTTTTCAAGAGTTCCCCAAGCGTCCATTCGAAAATTGTCCACATTTAATGCATCTGTTGAGAGAACTGACGTGCTCGCCGTCGGCGGCATCGATGGAGACGTCGGCGACCTTCTAGAATATTTAATTCTGGACTCTCCATCGAAAAACTCACCGTCGGCAGCGTCGAGCCCGTCGTCGGTGCCCAAGATCAAATCTTCATATTTTGTTTCTTTTTTATCCAAATTCACTGTTTTTTGAATTTTTTTGCTCCAATGACCATAATTCAACATACCTGCAATAAAACATCAAAAATACCTTTCATTAAAATGTAATATCATCAAAATCAGTGTAAAACAAGTATTAAAATCTCAACATATTTTCCTTTGTTCAAAATCCCCCAAACTTAACTATTACTTGTCCTCAAGTAATTTTAGTACTACATAAAAGTTATGATCTACTGTGGTAAAGTTTTAATTCAGAAATACTATAAGTTTGATTCAAGAAAATGCCATAGTGAGATTTTTAGAAAAAATTCAAGTTATTAAATTAAGTCTGTAGATACAAGACTATCTTGTCATCAATTTTAAGAGTTCTAGTTTTCTATTCAATTCAAGAATGACTATATGATGTTATCTAGTCTTCAAGTTTAAGAGTTCTAGTCTTCTATTCATTTCAAGAATGATTATATGTTTAATACCAAGTTAAGTGGAATATTTAAAATGATAGGAACTTCATGGGAACACTACTAGTAAAAGATCTAATCCATAAATATAAGTTCAAGGATAGGAATTTCATGGGAACACTACTAGTAAAAGATCTAATCCATAAATATAAGTTCAATTGGAACTCATGAGAACACTACTAGTAAAAGATCTAATCCATAAATATAAGTTCAGGAATGTATTTAGGTTTTCATGACTATATGTTGCAATATTAAGTCACTTAGAATATTCAAATGATAGGAACTTCATAAAGATGCATCCATAAATATAAGTTCAGGATTGTATTTAGGTTTTCCCTTTAGGTAGGTCCAAGTGAAGCCAATTTTTTTATTAGGCATGTCCTCAAGCTTATCCTCACTTATATATATATATATATATATATATATATATATTTCCAAAAAGGAGATGCATTAGTCTCCCTACATGTTGATTAAAGAGGGGTTAACAAGAAAGAATAAACAGTTGGAGTCTTTTCGATTCAATACAAGAATCATCAGTCCTCTAAAAAAAAACTACATTAACAAAAAGTTTGCCAGGAAATAGAACCCAGCTAAAATGGAGTGTAAAAACAGAAGATAGAGAGGGGGAAAGGAAAACCATAGCAGGGGTTAACCAGTCACTTAAGAACTCGGTTAACAATTCTAAAATATGGGACCTCAATCCTGTCACCCTGCAGTAAAAACTAAAGGGTGTGGGGAGGGGAGACAACAACAGAGAACTCCTTTAAGTTGTAACCTTATGTGGCAAGCCAATTTGCAGGTCGGTTGCCCTCTCTATAGATAAAAGTATATTGTACTTTTAACTATGAAGATATTTCTTTAATCTTTTTTGTCCAATAAGTAAGGTGCCATGGTGTAAGCTTCTCATCCTTCAGTATCTTGATTACAATAGTAGAATCCATTTCTAACCATAAGTTGTATCAGCTAGACATTTTGGCAATTTTTAAGGCCCAATAGATAGCCACTAATTGAGTTTCAACAGCATCAGCAGCCACAACGGGGATATGGAAGTATAATAAGCATTTTCCTAGGTGATTTCTGTACACACCCCTAACACCTACTCTTGACTTATTAAAGCTTCCATCAGTATTTACCTTGACTGTGTGATAACTAAGAGGTTTCCAGAAAAACTTATGAACAAACATCTTGTCTGGGTGTCCCAAAGAGTAAGAGTTAGAGATGTTAGGAAATCTTCTAAACTTAATCATCTTGTGAACATAGGAAAGGCTATTTCTGACTATCTTCTCAGTTTTTTGGTGTACCTTCTTCAAACTTAACCTTGTTTCTTTACATTCAAGTAAACCAAGCAACAATGAGAGGTATTGGAGCACAGTTCCTCTTATTCCAAGTCTGCCAGCAAGTGGTGATATTATCCCAAGTAAAGAGACCTTCCCCTCATGAGGAAGGACAGACAGAAACTCATGGCAAAGCACCTGAGGATCATGTTATTGCTGGTATTCAACAGGCAATAGAAGATGAATGGCAGGTACAAACATCTAGAAGGAAAAGAAAACAAGTAAATGAAGTACAGAAACTACAGCAGGGAAGATCAAAACAGGTTGAGAGCAAAGCCAGCATTATGATTGGTTCTCCCCAACATAGTAGAGGAAGAACCAGATCAAGATCACAGCTATCCCTACAAATCCATCCAACAAATGATTAATATCCTTTGCTGGAACATTAAAGGAATTTTCAATCCCCTCTCTCTTAAAAGAGTTCTTCATTTAAATCATAAATATAACCCTTGGTGCATTGTAATTCTTGAGCCTATGGTTCACAAAAACCATCAGTAGCTTACCAAGAAATTCCCTGGATTCATCAACTTTGCCAATACCAATAATAAAATCTGGATTTTATGTAGAAAAGAAATCAGATGGAACATCATTGTTAATCACCAACAATTTGTCCATTTTTAGTTCAACATTAATGGCCATGTGGGCTATGCTACTTTCACTTATGCAGGTTGTAGTAAGGAAGTCAGAAAGGAGCTATGGAGTTGCTTGTTGAATATCAGTCAGCTAATGGATTTCCCCTGGATTGTGGGGGGAGATTTTAACTGCATTGCATCTCCTGCTGAAAAAATTGGAGTAGAGCTCCTAACCTTAATAAAAAGAATTCTTTCACTGATAATATCCAAAGGGCTGGGTTGTTTGATTTGGGCTTTAAAGGAGGGGTCAAATCTGGGAAAGACTTGATAGATGTTTGGTCAATGACAGATGGTACAACCACTTCCTTTTCACTTTTGTTACCCATTTGAGCCTTGTTGGTTCTGACCACAGATCTATCATTATCAGCATCACCTCCTCAGAAAACATATCCTCTCCTTCCTCATTTAGATATCTGAACATGTGGTCTTCTCATCCTTCCTACAACCCTTACATTGCCAACCTTTGGAATGGGATTTCACACACTGACCCTCTTATCAAACTCAGCTTATTACAAATCAAAACTGTTAAAGCTCTGAGGAGTTGGAGTTGGGGGACTTTTGGGAATGTCCTCACCAATGTGCAGGAACATGTGGAGGAAGTCTTAAGATTAGAGCAACTTGAACAGAAGGGCTTAGCTGAGGAAAAAGAACTACTAACTGCTCAAAATAAATTTCTTACTGCTATTGATTACCAAGACCAATATCTAAAGCAAAAATCTACTATGAATATCTTCAAGGAGGGGGCAGAAATACCAAATTTTACCATGCCTACATAAAGTATAAAAGGAAATGTAATACCATTCATGCTATTGAGACTGTTGAGGGGAATTGGCTGCATGAGAATGCTGAAATAGCTAATGATGCTGTAAACTATTTCAAAAATCTGTTGAATCAAGAGAACAATCCTAGATGCCCTATTGATCCAGAATATTTCAATCCTGAGAAGGATTACACTGCCAATTTAAAACTTGTTGACATCCTTGATGAAGGGGAGATATGGAAGGCTATTAACTCTATTGATAGTAGCAAAGCAGCTGGTCCTGATGGTTTCACGGCTGAGTTTTACAGGAAATCTTGGGACATTATTAAACCTGAGGTGATTGCTGTTGTGGCCAGTTTTTTTCAAGGAAACAATCTCCCACAGTATTTCAATGCTTCTACCTTTGTGCTGATCCCCAAATCTGAGATACAAACCACCTGGAATCACTTCAGACCTATTTTTCTAGCCACTTTAATCAACAAAATCATTGTCAATAGACTCCAACCTCATCTCGAACACATCATTAAACCCAATCAGACAGCATCTGTGAAGGGGAGATCTATTATTGACAACACTCTCTTGGCACAGGAACTTCTGAATAATCTGAACAAGACCTGCAGAGGTGGGAATCTGATATACAAATTAGATTTGAAAAAGGCCTTTGATACTATTAGTTAGGGATTCATTATGGATGTTCTTGCTGCTAGAGGCTTCAACTCTGACTTCTGCCAGCTGATACATAGATGGCTTCACAATAATAATCATTCTATTCTCATAAATGGCAAAGGCTGGGGATCATTTACTGCTTCCAGAGGTCTGAAGCAAAGAGACCCCTTATCCCCCACTATATTTATTATTGCAATGGATTATTTATCTAGAATGCTTGATGACTCTTTTCTAAGCCAAAACTATACTATCTATCATCATAGATCCAACTTTGCATTCACCCACTTGATCTATGTTGATGATATCATGGTTTTCTCTAGAGCTCATAAGAATATTGTAAGGAAAGTGTACCAAACTCTTCAAAAGTTCCAAACACATTCTGGTATGTGTTTCAGTCCTGAGAAGTGCCTGCTGATTTTTAATAAACATGCAAATCCAAATTGCAAACAATGGCTTCTAGTTATACTGGCTTCTCTAACTCTCAGCTTCCTGTCAAATATTTGGGGACCATGCTTCTTACTATAAGAACCAGGCAAATTCAGTTTGAAGAAGTCATTAATAAGATCACTACCTACCTTAATGGGTGGACTCATTCCTTCCTTTCAAATGGGCGCATAATCACTCTACTGAAAAGCATTTTAACTACTTTTCCTTCTTATATCGTACAGATGACAAATATCAAGAAAAGCACCCAGATTCAGCTTGAAAGGGCATTTAACAGGTTTCTATGGTCTGTACATAGGCAACAGATGCATTGGGCTTCTTGGCAAAAAGTGGCTAAACCCTAACTGGCTGGGAGAATTGGCTTCAAGGGTATTAATCAGCTCTTCCAAATCAACTTATGCAAGCTTTGGATTATGTTCAGAGCTCAGACTTCTCTGTGGGCTCTTTTCATGAAGGGAAAATATTATAGAGATCAGCACCCCACACTTGTTGAAAGAAAGATAGGGGATTCTAAAATTTGGGGGAAAATGCTAAATATAAGACACACTAGTGAAAACCTATTCATTTGTGATTTGGGGAAAGGAGACATAAAGTTCTGGCTTGATAATTGGTGCCCTAAAGATTGGCTTACCCTTATCTGTAGCACCCCTTACCCTGACCTCAAGGTAGCTGACTGTTGGGTGGATGATGATTGGTCTTTACTTAAACTTTCAGAAATTCTTCATGTCAATTCTATAGAAAAAATTGCCAGCATTAACACTAACAGATGAAAGTCAGATAAAATTTTCTGGCAGTTTTTCTCAAATCAAAGGCTCACCAAAGCCATCTACTCTAAAATTTTCCAATGGGAACACTTATTCTGGAGCAGAATTATTTGGAGCAATTTTTTGTCCCCCTCCATGTCCTTTTTCTGTTGGCGGGTCTTTAACAATCTCCTCCCAACTGATAATATTCTTAAACTAAAGGGTTGCCTTCTATATGTAGGTTCTATATTTAGGAGGAGGAATCATTGCCTAATCTTTTCTTTGAATGCAACTTTGTACAGCTTGTCTAGCACCTCACTTATATATATATATATATATATATATATATATAATCATTTGGATTGCTTTCAATCATATATATTTTTATTTTCTTTTTAGGGATTGTTATCAATCCTTTCTTTTTCTTTTTCAAGTGAGGATTACTATATCTGGATAGCCTTAATAATTTTGAACTTCACTTTTCTTTCCCTAAATTTGAAACTCAAAGCGTTCCTTTACTTTATAAGTATTTTATAGCTTTTACATCATTGAGCCCCAATCTTTTCTTTTTAAATGAATTTCTAAGATTCTTAATATTTCAAAATGTAGTTTTTTTGACTTTAAATAGGTAATTATAGTCTTATTCTCTTATACTAAATATCTTAATCTACAAAATTAATTTTCCTTACAAAAAATATTCCTTTAAATCTATCATAATATTTAAATATCTACAAAATATAGTTATCTTAATTAAATTCACTACAAAAATCATATTAATAATTTTTGAAAATATTTAAATTGAGATCATATAATAGTTAATCTTTTTCTTCCCTCTCCCAAACTTAAATTTTTTATTATGGAATGATACAGGTGGAAAAATAAAATTTAAATATAAATCATACCTCAGTACTTTAGGCATTTTCATCTTTCTGAAATTTTTGCAGTTCCTTCTCAAACTTTTTACTTTAACATGTCTGTAATATTATGAGATTTCTATACATATAAAGCATTAGAAATTTTGCTGGGTAATGAAATTTTGAAATAAGTACAAAACTAAATATTATACAAACACAATATTTCACTAACTCATCACAATACAATTTTATAAAGAACTAATCAAAGTATATAATATCTACACATACAAATTTCAACTACAACACTAAACATTTGTAACAATAATTAATAGTTATCTAACTACAAACATAAAATAAAATATAGAATAAAGTGAAAGTACAAACAAACATACATCTATCTGTATCACAAAATCACAAAACAAATGTACATCAGTTACTATCATATATCAAAATCCCATACTATATCCTCGTCTCGCTGGTCAGCAGGTGGTTTGGGTTGAAAGCCCTAGATTGAAATTTTCATTTTTTAAGAGGAAGGGGATGTTGAATAGTGGCAGTTGACTGGTGAAAATCGCGGTTAAAAGTGTTTTTTTTATATCTCGCCCTCGACAAGATCTATTTAATTAAATAGCCTAAGTCTCGGGAAAATCCGTCGTCGGTGAGATTTTCAAAATTTGTTCCATTCCAGATTTTTTTTATTTCAATCAATTTCAAGCCTTGTTGACATTTGTTCAACCATTCTAAACATAAATTTAAGTTATTAAATGATGTACTAACACAAATAAACATTCACAACACAAAACATTACAATTATATATAAAATCCAAGGGTTATAATACATGTTACACGACACACATAAGTTTGGTATTTTCTCAACCTCAATACATCAATTCAGCATCGCAATCCAAGCCACAACGCTCTAAACGCTGAAAAAATACATTTAATGCTCAATCTCAACTATACTAAGATCTAAAAGAAAAATTTGAAAGTGAAGCAAACACATAAGTTCAAATCAAATCACACACATAGACATATAGGTAGTAAAGTAATTCTACCACTCCTCTGATTCAGTGCTTGTTTCTCCTCTGATATCGCCCATCAATTGAACATGAAGGAAGAGGTTATAGAAGGGTCGGTATGGGAATTCCTTAGTAGAGTCCTCTTCTATCAATCCCATCTTCTCTAAATCGTATCAAACTTCCTTTGTTATGTCTAGAATGATCAAAATGCTCTTTCACCCTCCAGTCTAGATGATAAAAAAAAACATAGATATTGTTAATTGCATTCATAACATTTTGTACCTCTTTCTCCAGTTTCTTGATTCTACGTAGGATCACTAGCGTCTTCTCCATAATTAGAGGCTGAATAGGAAGTGAATTCTAAGACGATTGATCTGTAATAATAGTCATATCATTTTCATCTTCATTGTCTGGGAACTTCTAAGTTGGGTCCAAATGCTTTCAAGGTAGAAGTACCTTTTCCCAATTCTCATGTGATACTTGGAAATCACTGCAGAGTAAGAAGATTGTTGAAGGATGTCCAAGACCATAAGTTGATCCATGAACGATCAGGCCCAAAACAGACTTCACAATTATCGATCCAATATCAATCGACAGTCCCACTTGAATACAGTAATTCAGAATAGCACTTTCTTTAGTAACTTTATTGATCCTCATTATTGATAATAGTTTTGTAGAAATGAAGAAGTACTAGTGTTTAGAAATGGGGTTTAGAAGAGTAGCAGAGAAATTAACATACCCATTTTCTCTCATTTCCCAGTCTTCAGTCTCGTCCATCAAAAATTGGTAGATCTCATTCATCAGATTTCTTGTTGGAACGAAGTTGGAATAATGGCAGACAGAAACATTCTCAATCATATATAAATCATTAATATGTGCAGGAGTAAAATTTATCCGTCTGCCTCGCACATAGACTACTCTCTGGTTGATTCCATGCAAATTAGCATAAAACTCCTATACCACAGAAACGACTATGGCGCCAGTAGTGTAACACAGCACTTCCCAACGTTGTCGCACAATCATCTCTTCAATTACTGTCGAAGGATCGTTCCATCCTTGATTCACGAATCCTCTTTCTTTGATTAATCTCCTCTTTGTCAACACTTTGTTGAAGATTCATTGTGCCTTACAACTAATGAAATTTCTGCGATTGAACACTCGAAATCAAGGGTTTTCAGTCAAATTAGAAACCATAGGGATAAATTTTGTGAAGTTTCAATTTGTTTTTTAGGTGATATGAATTTAAGAACTAAGTTTGGAAGTTTATAGAGAGTAAATCTCGCCTAAAACTGCCAAAAATTTACATTTCAAACTCCGGAAACCGTCATCTCGCCATTCTCGCCGTCCGCGACGTCAATGGCATCGTCGGCAAGACTCGAAAATTAATTGTCTAGACTCTCAAGAAAAACCCGTTGTCGGCGGCGTCGAGCCCGTCGTCGGTGCCCAAGCTAAAAATTTCACAGTTTCGCTCTAGTGCGAATGCGTTCTAATTTTCTCTATGGATCCAAGTTTTATGATGATTCAAAGGTAAATACGAGTAGTAGAGTTCAATACTACTACAAACTAACGATAATTAAAAACACTATAATCGCAATAAAAATAAAGATAACTATGGGTTTCCTCATATAAAGCACTTGGTTTAACGTCGTCAGCCCGACCTATTCAGATATTATTCAGGTTGACTGACCATTAAGATCTCTTTAAAATTTGGTCTTTTACCCTAAAAATACGTCTTTAATCTGTGTCTACTTACTTTAAATCTATTCCCAATATTTTGATCTTCATCTTTAACAGCTCCGTAAGTATAAACTCGAGCCATGGTAAAGGATCTGAACCAACGAGACTTCAATTTCCCAGGGAATAACTCTAGCCTTGTATTGTAAAGAAAAACTTCTTGTCCTTGTTTAAAGTTCTTCTTGTTAATCTTCCGATCATGCCATAACTTTAGTTTATCCTAATAAATTTTGTCATTATCACAAGATTCATTTCTTAATCCTTCCAATTCATTCATTTGTAACAATCTCTTCTCACCAGCATANAACCTCTTTAAAATTTGGTCTTTTACCCTCAAAATATGGTTTTAATCTGTGTTCATTTACTTTAAATCTATTATCAATCTTTTGATCTTCAATTTCAACAACTCCATAAGTATAAACTCGAGTCACAGTGAAGGGACCTAACCAATGAGACTTCAATTTCCCATGGAATAACTTTAGCCTTGTATTTTAAAGCAAAACTTCTTGTCCTGGTTCAAAGTTCCTCTAGTTAATCTTTCGATCATGCCATAACTTTGGTTTCTCCATTCAAATTCTGTCGTTATCATAAGATTCATTTCTTAATTCTTCTAATTTATTCATTTGTAAAAATCTAATTCACTCATTTCAAATTATAATTGAATTCCTTCGCCCAATATGCTTTATGCTCCAATTCTACCGGTAAGTGACAAGTCTTTCCAAAAATCAGTCAGTAATGAGTCATTCCAAAAGGAGTTTTATAAGCAGTCTTGTAAGCCCATAATGTAGTATCCAGTCTAGTCGACCAATCTACTCTACTAGTGTTTACAGTCTTCTCAAGTATTTTTTTAATCTCTCTATTAGAAACTTCAGCTAACCCACTGATCTGAGGGAGATAGGAAGTAGAGATTCTATGAATAACATTAAACTTTTCGGCCAATCTATGAATGTATTTATTCCTAAAATGGGATCCTCCGTCAGTGATAATCACTCTCGTCATTCCGTATCTAGTGAAAATATTTTTCATTATAAATCTTGAAACACATTTAGCATCACAACGAGGTAAAGCTTGTTCTTCAATTCACTTTGAAACATAGTCTACTGCAACTAATATGTGTAAGCTCAAATGAAGGAATAAATGGTCCCATAAAATCTAATCCCCAAACGTTAAAGATCTCAACTTATCCATATGAAGGAATAAATGGTCCCATGAAATCCAATCCCCAAACATCAAAGATCTCAACTTCCAGCATGAAAATCAGAGGCATTTCATTTCTTCTAGATAAATCGCCTACTCATTGGCATCGATCACAATTTTTTATGTATCTGTGAACATCTCTAAAGAGAGTAGGCCAATAGAATCCAGCTTGTAAAATTTTATAAGCAGTTTTATCAATTCCAAAATGTCCTTCAAATTCAGAATCGTGACATTTCTGAATAATTAGTTCAGTTTCTTCATAAGTCACACATCTTCTCATAATAAGATCCTTACATTGTTTCTATAAATATGGCTCATCCCAAAAAAATACTTCGCATCATGAATGAATTTTCTTTGTTGTTGCAATGTCAGTAGAGGTGGCAAAATATCACTTACAATATAATTAACAATAACAACATACCATGGTATTTTCTACTCATTAATATTATAGAGTTGTTCAGCAGGGAAACTATCTATAATTTCATTATCATTGTCAGATAATTAATGATATTCTAATCTCGAAAAATGATCAGCAATTTGATTATCAGTTCCCTTT
This sequence comes from Phalaenopsis hybrid cultivar, assembly GCA_002079205.1. Classification (NCBI taxonomy): domain Eukaryota; kingdom Viridiplantae; phylum Streptophyta; class Magnoliopsida; order Asparagales; family Orchidaceae; genus Phalaenopsis; species Phalaenopsis hybrid cultivar. The sequence goes on along the minus strand of JXCR01137617.1, from coordinate 194,876 downwards.
CTATTATAACCACAAACAAATTCTTGCATCAAAAGTATCCATCTAATCAACCTTGGTTTGACATCCTTCTTTTGCATAAGAACAAATGATCAATAATTTGATTATCAGTTCCCTTTCTATCAATAACCACAAAATCAAATTCTTTCAAAAGTATCCATCTAATCAACCTTGGTTTGGCATCCTTCTTTTGCATCAGATATTTAATAGTAATCCATCTAATTAACCTTGGTTTGGCATCCTTCTTTTGCATCAGATATTTAATAGCAGAGTGACCATTGTGACATCCTTCTTTTGCATCAGATATTTAATAGTAGAGTGATCAGTGTGCACAACACATTTAGTCTCAATTGAATAAGATCTAAATTTGTTTAGCCAGTAACTCTTTTTTAGTAACAGTGTAGTTAATTTGAGCATCGTTAAGAGTTTTACTACCGTAGTATATAACTTTAAAAATCTTATCATACCTTTGTCCAAAAACAGCTCCAATAGCACAATCACTAGCATCGCACATCAGTTCGAATGGTTTCTCTCAGTTAGGGGAAACTACTATAGGGGTTGTGATTAGCTTTTCTTTTAATAACTCAAAGGCATTTAAACAGTTTTCAGTAAACTCAAATTTCTTGTCCTTTTTTAAAAGTTGGCATAGAGGTTTGGTAATTTTTGAAAAATCTGTAATATAACGCCTGTAAAAACCAACATGTTCAAGAAAACTTCTAACCGCTCTTACATTAGTAGGAGGTGTTAGTTTTGATATAACTTGAATTTTTGCATGATCTACTTCCATACAATTTTCTGAAATTTTTATGCCCTAACACAATTTTTTCTGCAACCATAAATTGACATTTCTCCCAAATTAGAACTATATTAGTTCTTTCGCATAACTCCAAAACTTTTTTAAGATAATTTAAGCATGCGTCAAATGATGTTCCAAATATAGAGAAATCTGCCATAAACACTTCTATTCCATCATCAATTAACTTACTAAATATAGACATCATACATCTCTGGAATGTTGCAGGTGCATTACATAATTCGAAAGACATTCTTCAAAAAGCAAAAGTTCCAAAAGGACTAGTAAAAGTTGTCTTTTCTTGATCTTTATGAGCAATAGAAAATTCATGGTAGCCGGTATATCCATCTAAAAAACCAAAATATTTTTGCCCAGCAAGTTTATCCACTATTTGATCTAAAAATGGTAAAGGGAAGTGATCTTTCCTAGTGCCAGTGTTTAATTTTCAATAATCAACGCAAATACGCCACCCAATAACTTGTCTGATATGTATTCATTCATTATTCTCTTATACTTGTACATTCACCCCTCCTTTCTTAGGAACATAATGAATTGGACTTACCCAAGTACTATTGGAAATAGGATATATAATTCCAGTGTCCAACCATTTTAGAATTTCCTTCTTGACTACTTCTTTCATCATTGGGTTTAATCTCTTTTGTGGATCAACTCTTGGTTTATATTGTTCATCCAGTATAATTTTGTGCATACAGATCAAATGACTGATTCCTTTAATATCCGCTAAGGTCCAACCAAAAACTTTCTTATATCTTTTTAATGTATTCAAAAGTCTTTGCTTTTGCAAATCATTTAACTCTGAAGATATAATATGTAATGTAGATAAGTCTCCCAGAAACACATACTTCAAGTGGTTAGGCAATAATTTTAACTCAAGTTCAGGTGGTTTTATAATTGACGGAACTCGATTCTTATCAGCATTTCTTGTAATGTCCAAAATCTCAATTTTTTCCTGAACATAATCTAATTCTTCATTTTCTATTTCATCCAAACTAATTTCATCTTTATCTTCAAAAACTTTTCTCTCTTCAAAATATTCCTTAAAATACTCATTCAATAGATGTTCACTAATTTCCATGCAAAAACATTCATTATCTCTTACAACAGTAGGGTATTTCATAGATTTTGCAATGTTAAAAGTCACTTCTTGATTGTTAACTCTCATAGTTAATTCTCCCTTTTAAACATCTATCATAGCTCTTCCAGTAGCTAAAAAGGTCTCCCTAAAATTATAGGTATTTTTTTATCTTCCTCCATATCTTAAACAATAAAATCCACGAGAAAGATAAATTTATCAACTTTTATTAACACATCTTCTATAACTCCCTTAGGATAAGTAACTGAATGATCTTCTAACTGAAGAGTTACGGAAGTAGGTGAGACTCTCGTAATCCTAATTTTTTGAAAATTGATAGAGGTGTAAGATTAATGCTAGCTCCCAAATCACATAAAGCTCCTCCATAAAATTTTTCACCGATAGCAAACGGTATAGTGAAACTGCCTGGATCTTTTAATATTTAAGGAAGTTTTTTTCTAAATAATTGCACTACACTCTTCACTAAGTGCAACAGTCTCATTATCAGTGAACTTCCTTTTTTCTTCAAAATATCTTTCATAAACTTCACATAATTGGGCATTTGCTCTAAAGCTTCTATAAAAGGAATATTTACCGTTAATTTCTTAAGAATTTCTATAAACTTGGAAAATTGTTTATCTTTTTTGTGTTGTTTCAATCTTTGAGGAAACAGTGGTGGAAGTTTCTCCACAGTAGTTTTCATTGGTGTAAGTAGATATTCTAAATCTGGGTATTCATGATCCTTTTCTTTTATTGTATCTACTTTCTCTTTTCAACTTTTTGTTTCTTTCTGCACTCTTGTTTCCAATTCTTTTCCACTTCGTAATTGTCACTTTTATCTGTTCTTTTCCTTGATCCTTAACATAAGGTTCCATTGTACTAGGAAAAGTTCCTGATGTTTGGTTACTAAGCGCAGTAGCGATATGCCCCAGTTAGTTTTTAATATTATTGATAGCACTTCCATGATTTTGTAACTGGTTTCCTTGAATTTATAATTGATTTCCTTGATTCAGCAATTGTTGACCCATGTTCAGTATCAACTCTTCCATAGACAACTTCTTTTTTTTAAATTGAGTGTTACTGTTAAATCCTCGAGGATAAGAAGGTCTATAATTAACATTTCCTTGGTTGGATGAATTTCCCAATGGGTTTACTAAATTGTTTACCCATTTTTGATTTGTAGATAAATTTTTATTCCAAGTAAAATTACGACGATTATTCCAACCTAGGTTATAATAGTTCTGTCGGCGATTATTTTGGGTTTGGTTTGTGGGATTGCCCGTAAGCAGTTGTCGGTCGCTGGAATCGAAATCCCGTCGCCCGCTTCGGAAGGAAGTTGAAGTATGAAATCAAACTGACCCCATATTTTATATATTTTAAAATGAAAGAGCACTGTACCTCAAATCCTGTATCTATCCCGAAGGATAAACACAAGACTTGAGGATGAGGCTCGATCAAAATAATCTAAGCAAAGTATGACGTCTGTTTGATCTGTGAAACCTTTGTATTTGCCGACAAGTTCTCCTATTTAATATAAATAATTAAATAGGGTTTATAATAAGCTGGGTTCGGACATGCTTCCTATAAGGGCAAGCCCTTATAGTTAATTACATCTTAAATGACCAAAGTCACCTAATAAAACTCTCGATAAAAATCAAGAAATATTATCTTCAAGGTATTTCAAAGGGTAGGACTCTTCAACAAAATCGGATGTAGAGGTGTGAAAGGGGATTGGTTCAAATTTGGAACATTTTATTGTAGAATCCTAAGGAAGAAGAACTAGGGGATGTCATAGATCCAGAGGAGAACCTCGGTGAGTTCCCAAGCTATCCTAATTTTTGGCTTCAGTTTTGAGGAGAAATATTTAGATGTTTCATCCTGCCAATTTTATTTAATTAGGGCTTATATTTGCGTGACAGAGCCACGCAATTTTCCTAGAATATATGAGGGTTTACGTTGTATCGGATGACAACGTCGGAACCTAGAATGAGTTAGGGCTTAAATCGTACAGTAGAGCTATACGGCCTAAAGATAAGGTGAGGATTTACGTTGCATAAGCAAGCAACCTCGAAGTCTTATGGCTTTAATAAGGTGAGGATTTACGTTGCATAAGCAAGCAACCTTGAAGTCCTATGGCTTTGTTGTTTATATCTAAGGAAGGAAGATTGGTTTAGCGAATCCTAAGACGAGTTAGGGCTTATATTGTATAGCAGGACTATGCAAAGGCCTAAAGATGATTGACAAACAACAACCTCAGAATCCTAAGATGAGTTAGGGCTTATATTGTATAGCAGGGCTATGCAAAGTCCTAAAGATAAGATAAGACGAGTTAGGGCTTATATTGTATAGTAGGGCTGTACAAAGGCCTAAAGATAAGGTGAGTATTTAGTTGCATAAGCAAGCAACCTCAAAGTCCTATGGCTTTGTTGTTTTAAGTCTAAGGAAGGAAGTATGCATAAGCAAGCAACCTCGAAGTCCTATGGCTTTGTTGTTTAAGTCTAAGGAAGGAGGATTTGTTTAGCTGGGGAAGACAAGTTTTGCTGTTGAAGATGGTCGTGCTGCCCACCAAGCAAGCTCCAAGCTCCTTATCGTGACGAGTTTGAGTTATCTATTGTGTCAAGTTATAATATCAAATCAGGTGGCCTTATGGTCGAAATTTTTTAAATTTTATGAGGGCATACTAAAGTTGATTAGAGTGACACAGGTTAGGATCCTACGGTTCCCTCGTTCTGTCATCACTATTTTCTATTGGATTCACTTAGTCCAAATGAACTTATCAAACCCAA
>JXCR01137617.1:142543-189945 GCA_002079205.1 Phalaenopsis hybrid cultivar | reverse complement strand
TGAATTTTATCTTGGTTGATTTTAGTTTTGGTTTTGGGTATGTGGCTATCCTGATGGTTTTAGTTTTAATGCAGGGTGACATCGTTGTTTAACATGCAAATTTGCAGGTATAAAAGTACAGTATGAAAGTAGAGGGTGAGATCGTTGTTTAGCATGCAAATTTGTAGGTATAAAAGTACAGTATGAAAGTACAAGAAAGAGATCGTTGTTTAGCATGCAAATTTGCAGGTATAAAAGTACAGTATGAAAGTACAAGAAAAAGTCGTTGTTTAGCATGCAAATTTGTAGGTATAAAAGTACAGTATGAAAGTACAAGAAAAACAACGCTGAGAAACTGTAAAAGTGTATCTGGCGAGTCTTCTAGTTCCGCCACCTGAAACTTAAAATGCATGTTAAGACAGTTTATGAAGAGCAGGAAAGGTAAAATTTTCCTAACCCTATGTCATATTATGGTGAGTCCTTAAAAGTTTAATTTAGGATGATTTCTTTAAGCAAAGAATATTGAGTTTAATAGGCCTCTGAGCTATCCACAAGTTAAGAGGGGGAAACAGGTCCATGCCTCTCCCTCACCAACTAGTGAAAAGCCTCGAGTCCATTTAAATTTATCATTTTGGCTTAATAGTTCATCTTGTAAATATCCTAATGCTCAGGTGAACATCGATGTCTCATTTTATCCCTAAGAAATGGGTAATTATCATTTATCATTTAATTTGAAAATTATGTGGGTGAAGATCCTTAAAGAGGCAAGTTATTATAATTTGAACCTTAGCCAAAATTTAATCCTAATTGGGCTTAGTGATATTTCAAGGATGTTTGATTTTGTTATTTTTATTTCTCTAATCCTCATTTAGTCAATTTTGATTTAGCCTAAGCCACCACTAAGCCCTTAAGACCTAGGTGAGTGTCTTAATTAGTTTTAAAAAGGGTTAAGCTTTAATTGTTCATGATTCATGATTTGGATTCTATTTGAAAATCAAGATATGGGTATTAAATTGATTAATTATTGACTTCAAAAGTCATACCCCTAAGTCCAGGATCATTTAATTTTAATACACTTCCAAATTTTAATAATTTAGAAATTTATTAGTCTTAATTAAGAAAACAAGATTGGTTTCTACCAACTAACCCCTTTATGTTTCAAACATCAAATAAATTGGTTAAGATAAGAGGTTACCCATTTTCACTTACCCCCTTTGTATTTCAAGCATCAAATAAATTGATTAAGATCAGAGGTTACCCATTTTCCCTCAACCCCTTTGGGTTTCAAACATCAAATAAATTGATTAAGATTAGAGGTTACCCATTTTCCCTCCTTGTGAATTAAGCCTAACATGTTCATTAAGGCAAGGTTTCCAAAATTACACATTTGCCCCTAAGGCTCTAACACTTCATAATTTGTCCAATTAAATTCAAATGACCTTGAAATTTTTATCCTACCTCATTCATAGGTCAATTGAGATATCAGAGGAGAAAATGTGATTTTTCAAAATTTAATTTAATTTATATAATTATATTAATGCAAAAATAGGATTTTTCAAAGAAAATTCCTAACTTGACCAAAGTAAATTATAATTCATTGAACTTTTTACTGGAGGTATACCTAAACTAGAGAAGCCTTTAGATAAAATTTCATAATAGTTTGAATTTTTTGTTATTTATTAGAATTATTTTAAATTTTGGACAATTTAATAAAAATAAAATATTTAAGATGATGAAAATTAAGTTTTATATTTTTTTGAAAAATCTCCCTAAGGTCAGAGAACTCAGAGGAGTAAATTTTATATTTTTCTGATTTTTTCTTGATTTATTGGGATTAGTTTAGTGAAAACTCATTTTTAGCCTTTTAAAAATTATTTTTAAGCTTTGAAATTCAATATCTTTATTTAGAAAATCAAGAAAAATATTCTAATTGTTTCTAAGTGATTAGGAAACAATTTAGAGCATTTCCATGAATTTTATTTTTTTTGTANGTGGCGCGCTCTGGTTGGACGCCGCCGTCCACGTAGCTTGCTGACTCGGCCCGCTATTCATGTCTCGAAGCGTCATCCGGCTCGATCTCCCCCGTCCATTTGATACACGCTTGATCGAACGGCTCCCAGTCATCGTCCCCGATAGAATGATCCCGTGCCCGTCCAGACTAAAACCTTAAGATCTCAGCCTAAACTCAACCAAATCACTTCGGGTTTGTTCCTATGGACTCGTCTAAGCGAGGCGAACACATCTATACGTCTAAGGTACCATGAAACCAAGCTTAAGTAAATGGAGAATCAAAATAAGCTCGGGAGGAGGAGGTTAATGTACCATGAAATCAAGTTTAAGTAAATGGAGAATCAAAATAAGCTCGGGAGGAGGAGGAGTTCTATACCTTTGCTTTGAGAAGGGAGGCTTCGATCAGAGGTGCTCGGCACATTCGTTGGGGTCCTAGAAGGCTAGGGATTGAGTCCCTGGCTTTGGTGTGAAGTTTAGGTGTGAAATTGACCAAGCTCGATTTCAAGTGTTGGTCTAGAGATATGGTAGAGGCTCTATGGAAGGGGGATTTGATGGGGCTCTATCTTCTTTCACTCTTGTGAAGATGTGAGCACAAGCAATTGAAGTTTGGTGGAGTGTCGAGGTGTATTGGGTTCTGTCCTGATTTTCGACAGGCTTTCAACCTCACAATTGAGCTCCGACAATGGGAATGGGTGAGGGAAAATGGTTGGAATGCACTGAGGGGATCTTAGGGAAGCTCTGTGTGAAGTTTGGAGGGGCCTCTCTAAGAAATTTTCAGCACACCTCCCATGGCCGTGGGAGGTGAGTTTTTATAAAAATGTCCATGGGGTTGCTTTCAGGGCATAAGTTTGGGTGCATTGTGGTGCTTAGGTGGAGGGCAGAGGAGCTCCATAGTTTGATTTGGGTGAACTGGCCTCTAGGTTTGATTTGGGTGAGGTGCCATGGGATTGGATCTCAGTTTTGGGCTTTTCTTGCCACTAGGCTGGCCGGCCGGCCAGGAAGAGGTGACCAGGAGCTCAGGGAACCCAGAGGAATCCATCACAACAATTTAATGCAAATGTGTTTGGAATTGACAAAGATATCTTAAGCATGTGCATTTTTGGAAATAAGATCCTTTAATTTGGAGGACCTTTGGTCCATGGCTTGATTTAGGTGGTTTCATGGTGTTTGGACTAGTCACTAAGTCAGCCTAATGGCTGTGGTGGAGTTAATTTGGTCGCATTAAGGTGGTTAGGTCACATTTAGTGTATGGGTCTAAGTGGGTGCAAATGACCAAAACATAGGTTTGGGCTAGGTTATCCATGTCAATTGGCCCAAATAATTGTTTCATTTGGTGTATATGATCATAAGGAACAACTTTCGTGGATGATGGAAGTGGTTTTGAGTTCAATTGAAAGGTCAATTTGAGGGAATTTTGAACTTTAATCAATTTGGTCATGTTGGGCTAGGCTTGGGTCAGCTTGGGTTAGCCTTGGGCTAAGTCCAAATTAATTGTTATAAATGGTCAATATAGACCTCATGAAGAATTTTGAACATGAATTGGATGCCAATTTGGAGGTTAAGGCAATCAATTTGGTGAAATTTGGGGACAGCCAATTTGGGGCTAAATTTAGAAATTTTGGATTTATGCCAAAATCAAATGGATTTTAAGGCCAATTAATGGTTGATTTTGATGTATAGGAATGTTATAAAGATTTTTCAACATTAATTAAGGCCAATTTACTAGGCTGTGGGTTCAATTTGGTGAGATTAGGTCATATGGTCAAAATTGGGGTTTTGGCCCAAATCAAAATTGGGCTCAAATCATGGACCAATTGGACTTGGATTTGGTTTAGTTTGGTAATATCAAAAGTAAATTTGAGTTTAGGATTGAAATTGGGGACAATTGAGATCAAATTGATGGGTTTAGTTTGGAAATTTGTATCTGGTTAATTGAGATCAAATTGATGGACATTTGAGTTGAATTTGGGGAAATTTGGACCCTTAAATACAATTTGGGGATTTTGGTTAAAGATGGTCAAATTGGCCAAATTGGGTCATGTGGTAGTTGAAATAAATGAAATTAGGAATATTTTGGATTTATTAGGATTTTTTGGGAATTTTTGGAATTTTTGGGATTTGGAGCTATGTGGGGGTATTTTGGTAATTAGGGGGTGATTTTTGGGATTTTGAGCTATGGAGGGGTATTTTGGTAATTTGGGGGTGTTCTAGGGGTAAATGTTTGGGATTTTGAGCCCAAGAGGGGTATTTTGGTAATTTGGGGGTGCTTTAGGGGTAAAATGTAAGATGGGTATTTTGGTAGATTTGAGGTACCAATCATCACCAATAAGCCATGGACCAAAGGAGACCCCATTTTGGGTCCTCTATGTAGTGGTTCTAGCCAGACCATAGCCCTAGGGCTAGTAGGTTTAGGGGACCATCTACATGAGTATGCCAAAAGATCAAGGGATCTAGGCTAGAAATTTGAGTTCAAGATTGTGAGTGATTGTGAGTGCCTTAGCTCCAGACCAACGCCCAGGGTCAACCCTAAGGTCCAACAATCCTAAGGGTGACTCATCTTGAGTTTCCCCCGCAGAGACCCCACCTACTAAGTATTTAGAGGTTGAGAGCAATATGTGAAAGTTCAAGTTGAGTGGAGAAGAGTGTAGAATTTCTAATGGTGAGGGTTCCAGATCTAGTTTTCTAGGAATATTCAACAGGAAAAGTCCTATGGCTAGACCCTAGGCTATTAAATGGGACAAACTAAACCTCAACCAAAAATGAGGTCAACAAGTTCGAATAAGGATTGTTGGGTCTATTGTTAATAGCATTTAAAGTCTTATAAAGGTTGAACATCCACAAATTGCCCAGATGAATTCTCTTCCATCATAGTAGGTGTTGGAGAATTATTCATTACATAATGATCTAATTTCTTTGATATTGCAGCAATTTGTGAAGCTAACAAATATATTGCATCAAAATCATGGATACTAGCTACTCTTCTAGGATTTACCCTTTCAGAGGGCCATTGAAAATTGTTGGTAGTCATCTCTTCTATTAACAAAAAATGCCTCATCAAAAGGTTTTGACATTAAAGAACCACCAGCCACAGCATCTATAATCGATCTAAGAGATCCGACTAATCCATTGTAAAAAGTTTGAATGATCAACCAATCTATTAGCGAATGATGTGGGCACTTCCTAACAAGATCTTTAAATCTCTCCCAAGCTTCATATATCGACTCTCCATCAATCTGACAAAGCTATGTTATATCTTTAAATCTCTCCCAAGCTTCATATATTGACTCTCCATCAATCTGACAGAACTATGTTATGTCATTTCTTAGCAGTTTTGGATGGAGGGAAATATTTGGATAGAAATTTCTGTGAAAGTTCTCCCCAAGTCTTAATAGATCCTGGTGCTAACAAATTTAACCACATCTTAACCTTATCTTTAAGTGAAAAAGAATAAATTCTAAGTCTAACAGCATTGTTCGAAACTCTGTCATATTTAAAGGTAGCACAAAGTTCTAAAAAACTAGTAAGGTGTAAATTAGGATCTTCACTTGATGTACCTACAAATTGATTGTTTTGTACCATTTGGATAATAGCAGGTTTGAACTCAAATAAATTAGCAGCTACATAAGGATTTTGGATAGATAAGTGGATTTCATCTGCTGTAGGATTTGCATAATCTCGTAGAGGCCTAGTTTGATGTTCATTTTCTATTTCTTGATTGTTCACATTGTTTTCCATTGTATCAAGATTTCTAGGTTCTTTCCTTAGCTTTCTAATTCTCCTAACAGTCTGTTCTATTTTTGAATTGTAGGGTATAAGATTTTCAGGTCCAAGTTTAAGCATACAATTGAAATCAGTACACAGAAAAACAGTTAATTAAATTTGAAAATAAGTTGTAATTCAAGTAAAAGTTTTTTAATAGTCCTAATTTGTCTGTTACTCTATTTATGATTTTTTTATATAAATCTAATTTTAACTCCCCGGCAACGACGCCAGAAAATTGACAATGAATTTATATATGCTTAAAAATATAAGAATTTGATACTGCTGCTAGAAGATTTAAATCCCCGGTAACGGCTCCAAAAACTTGACAGTGGTTATAGATTTGATAAAGATGTGTATAAAATATTCAATAATTATAAAGTCACACTTATCAACGCAAGTATATGTTTTGCTCAAGCAATACAGGGCTCTAATGGAGTCCTGGATATCGATCCCATGGGAGGTAATAATTAGAGGCTACAAACTAAGATTTAAAAAATCAATACTTAATCACAACAATATAGTTCAAATTATATAATTTTTACTAATAGGCAATTGAAATAAAAATGTAATTTTAATAAACTCTTAATTAACTAATTCTACTAATAAAGTTTCTAATGTGAAGTTCAACATATAAGAAAGCATCCTTCTCCTTTTCAAGAAATATAAGTGAATGGATAAATTGAATCAGTTCAAATTGTATTGTGCCAAATCGGAGCATACATATTCTTTACCCTTTGGACTAGGCATACAGAACATTGACTAATCCTATGCTTGGTTATTGAATCTTCGGCTAGGTTAGGAGGATACCGGCTCTCACTTCAGAGCTTCCACATTCTCCTTCCCTGAGGGCTAACATCTACACTTCAGCACCCAAATGATAGGATCAAATTGAGAATTTTATCCTGTCACTCTAAAATCTTTACGCCCGATAATTTTTATTTCCCTATTTATTTGCACCCAACTTTTAAGGACTTTGACCTCCTATAATCTTCACTTTAGTTGTAAAACTCAACATATTTTAACAAATCAATTGGCCAGATTGAAAGTAAATTAAGATTGAAGTGAAAAGATCATTACATCTTCTTTAACATTCTCATGGCACAACCAATTCAAATCACAATTTCATAAAATCTCAAGACAAGGAGAAAGCCAGAGAAAACTAGTCAGAACTCATGGAGAAGATACGACAAAACTCATAATTTATATATAAAAGCAAAGTCATAAAAACTTCAATAAGTAAATACAATTTATCTCTAATTCCTCCCCAATTAAACTCCTCGAAGTTCCTCTGAATCTTTTTCTTTCTTTACAGCACAGAATTTTCCTTCGAAACGGCAAGGAGAAAGAAATCTCTCACTGTCCTTCCACTCTTACAATCTCTCGAATAATTCCTCACAATCTAACCCTTAATTAAACTCTCTACACTCTACACTCTCTCTAATTTTCGGCCAGAATTTTCTCTTAAAGTTGTAGAAGAGTTTTCCCAAGAGTTGCCTAAGTATCCCTTTAAAAATCATCCACATTCAATGCACCTGTTGAGATAATCGCAGATCTTGCCATCGGTGGCCTTGAAGGTGTCGTCAGTGGCCTTCTAGAATATTTGATTTTGAACTCTCATAAAAAACCCGTCGTCGGCACCATTGGGCTTGCAGTCAGCGCCTTAGTTCAAATCTTCATATTTTGGTCATTTTCGCTCCAAATTTGCTCCTTTTTGCATCTTTTTGCTCCAATGACCATAATTGAACATATCTGCAACAAAACATCAAAAATACTTTTCTTTAAAGTGTAATATCATCAAAATCAGTGTAAAATAGGTATGAAAATTTTAACATATTATCCTTTAGTCAAAATCATCGAAACTTAACTATTACTTGTCCTCAAGTAGTTTTTGTATTACATAAAAGTTATGATCTATTGTAGAAGTTTTAATTCAGAAATACTATAAGTTTGATTTAAGTAAATACCATAGTGAGATTTTCCGAAAAAATTCAAGTTATTAAATTAACTCTGTAGGTACAAGATTATCTAGTCATCAAGTTTAGGAGTTCTAGTTTTCTATTCATTTAAAGAATGACTATATGTTGTAATATCAAGTCACTTAGAATATTCAAATGACAGGAATTTAATGAGAAATGACTATATGTTGCAATATTAAGTCACTTAGAATATTCAAATGATAGGAACTTCATAAAGATGCTAATCCATAAATATAAGTTCAGGAATGTATTTAGGTTTTCCCTTTAAGTAGGTCCGAATGAAGTCAATTTTTTACTAGGCATCTCCTTAAGCTTTTCCTCACTTTTATACTTTTTTCTTTTTTTCATTTGGATTGCTTTCAATTTTATATATTTTTCTTTTCTTTTCAAGGATTGTTGTTAATCCTTTGTTTTTACTTTTTCAAGTGATGATTACTATATTTAGATAACCTTTAATGATTTTGAACATCACATTTCTTTCCCTAAATTTAAACTCAAAGCATTCCTTTACCTTATAAATATTTCATAGTTTTTACATCATTGAGCCCCAATCCTTTTCTTTTCAAATAATTTCTAAGATTCTTAATATTTCAAAATATAGTTTTCTTTACTTTAAATAGTTAACTATAGTCCCAAGATTCTTAACACTTCAAAATATAGTTTCCTTTACTTTAAATAGTTAACTATAGTCTTAATCTTTTATACTAAATATCTTAATCTATAAAATTAAATTTCCTTACAAAAAATATTCTTTTAAATCTACCATAATATTTAAATATCCACAAAATATAGTTCTCTGAATTAAATTCACTACATAAAATCATATTAATAATTTTTGAAAAAATATTTAAATTGAGAAAATCTAATAGTTAATATTTTTTTTCCCTCCTCCAAACTTAAAATTTTCAATATGGAATGATACAGGTGGAAAAAAAATTCTAAATATTAATCATACCTCAGTAATTTAGGCATTGTCATCATTCTGAAATTTTGCAGTCCTTCTCAGAATTTTTACTTCAACAGGTCTGTATAATTAAAAGTTTTCTATACATATAAATCATTAGAGAATTTATTGGGTAATGAAATTTTAAAATAAGTACAAAACTAAACTTTATACAAGCACAATATTTCGCTAACACATCCACAATACTAAACAAAAAATAATTACAAAGATATTAAAATGAAAATAAAAATCACATCACATTACAATTTTACAAAGTACTAATGAACATCTATTATAACTACACATGCAAATTTCAACTACCATACTAAACAATTATAACAATAATTAAAAACTATCCAATTGCAACATAAATTTAAAAATGAAAGTACAAACAAACAAACATCTATCTCTATTACATAAATTACAAAAAAAAGTACATCAATTAATATCATATATCAAAATCCCTTGCTATATCTTCATCTCTCTGGTCAGTAGGTGGATTGGGCTGATATTGAGTATAACGGGGGCCTGAGCTTCATAGTAAGCTATCTCAAAGTCAGAATGCCTCTATAGGTACTCACAATTATAATCATGTCTACGTTCTAATCCCCCAATTCCTTCATTTTATTAGCTCTATACTCTTTCGCTGCAAGGTCAACTCATTCATTAAATCATTCAGGGTAGGGAAACTAGAGGAAGGAAGGTCATAACTAGTAGATGGGATGTCTCTACTAGTAAAAGGTTCTTAACTCCTACTCTCAGATCTCCATATTTCATGGGATTCATATGTCTTTAAATTAGCTTTACTAATAGGTTTCATAGGGTAAACCCATTATTCATCATCTCCAGCTTCAACTCCAGAACATAAATGAGGTCGAATGTCCCATTCCTCCACTTGTTTCACTCTTTACCGTGGTCAATATATTCTTAAAAATAATTCTCCCCACATTTATAATTCGATTATTCTGAATATAGAAATTAGAATAGCTCTATCTCTTACTACCTCACTATGGTGATAGGTAGGTAACAAAGTAGAGGAAAGAAAATAGTGCCACACTTTAGATGTGGCATTCAACATGGAAGTAGAAAAATTTACCAGTTTTTGTTGCTTTATCTTCCATGTCCCTTTCCCATTAGTGAGAAAGTTGATGACATCATTCAGTGGGCCTTCTATTGTACTGAGGTTTCATAATGGCTGCTATAGAAGTCTGGGACTTCATAAAAGGAGTTAATGCGGGCGGCACTAAATTCAGTAGAAAATCCCCACACTCGAACGATTCCATCCTCAAAATAGTACACATTGGCATGAAATTCTTTCACAATATTTGCAGCAGCCTTATTAGTGGTATAACAAAAGTTTTTACACCTCCGTTTGGTAATAACTCGTTCAATTTCTCCTCGTGGACTCTCAAAAACTTGATCTTGTATACATTTCTTCCCTTCAAATACTAAAGTAAATCTCGGCCGAGCCTTCGCATTGACGAAGCAAGACTCGTCAAACTCATGTCGGCTCTTTTGTCGCAAAGCCATGTCTAACTATTAAAAATTATAAAAAAAAAATCCAAAATACACTTCAAATACTCAAATAATGGCTTCCAAGAGTTCAAAACTAAATTCCATGAATTTCTTCCAAATATTTTCTCCACATTCTCAAATGTTTCGGATCTTCTCAATGTGGAAGAATTTCAATGGGAAAATCAAATATTTTTAGGTTGGAGTGAAGTTCTTACCGAAAGATGATAAAATCTGGTGTCTAAATGCTTTGAAATCGCCCCCAAATCAAAGATCTTCAAGCCCTAGATCAAAATTTTTGTTTTTTAAGAGGAAGGGGATGATGCATAGTGGCGGTTGACTATTCAAAATTGCTGATAAAAGTGTTTTTTCGGAATCTCATCGTCGGCGGGGTCTTCGGCGCCGTCAGCGAGCTCAATTGAATTAATAACTTAAGTCTCAGGAAAAATCCATTGTCGGCGGCGTCAATGGCGTCGTCGGCGAGATTTTCAAAATTGGGTCAATTTCAGATTTTTACGATTTCAAACAATTTCAAGCCTCGATGACATCCGTTTAATCATTATAGACATAAATTTTAAGTGATTAAATGATGTTCTAACACAAATAAATATTCACACCACAAAACATCACAATTATATATAAATTCCAAGGATTACAATACACGTTACAAGACACACATAAGTTTGATATTTTATCAACCTTGATACATCAATTCAGCGTTACAATCCAAGCCACAACACTCTAAATCGTGAAAACAAACATCCTATGCTCAATCTCAACTATACTGAGATCTAAAAGCAAAATTTGAAAGCAAAGCAAACACAAAGTTCAAATCAAATTACACACATAGACATACAGGTAGCAAAGTAAATCTACTACAAACTAACAATAAATTTAAATAAAACTACTATAATCGTAATAAAAATAAAGATAACTATGGGTTGCCTCCCATAAAGCCCTTGGTTTAACGTCGTCAGCCCAACCTATTCAGATATTATTCAGGTTGACTGATCATTAAAACCTCTTTAAAATTTAGTCTTTTACTCTCAATATACGGCTTTAATCTATGTCCATTTACTTTAAATCTATTCCAAGTCTTTTAATCTTATATTTCAATAGCTCCGTAAGTATAAACTTGAGTCACAGTAAAGGGTCCTGATCAACGAGACTTCAATTTCCTAGGGAATAACTTCAGTCTTGCATTGTAAAGAAAAACTTTTTGTCCTTGTTCAAAGTTCTTCTGGTTAATCTTCTGATCATGCGATAACTTTAGTTTCTCCATATAAATTCTATTGTTATCATAAGATTCATTTCTTACTTCTTTCAATTCATTCAATTGTAATAATCTCTTCTTACCAGCATCTTTCAAATTATAATTGTATTCTTTAATCACCTAATATGCTTTATGCTCCAATTCTACTGATAAGTGACAAGTTTTTCTAAAAATCAGTCTGTAAGGAGTCATTTCAATAGGAGTTTTATAAGCAGTCCTGTAAGCCTATAATGCGGTATCTAGTCTAGTTGATCAATCTACTCTACTGGGGTTTATAGTCTTCTCAAGTATTTGTTTAATCTCTCTATTAGAAACTTTAACTAACCGACTTATTTGAGAGTGATAAGAAGTAGAGATTCAATTAATAATATTAAACTTTTCTGACAATCTCTGAATGTATTTATTTCTAAAATGGGATCCTCCGTCAGTGATAATCATTCTCAACATTTTATATCTAGTGAAAATATTTTTCATTAAAAATCTTGAAACACTTTTATCATCACAACGAGGTAAAGCTTGTGCTTGAATCCACTTTAAAATGTAGTCTACTGCAATTAATATGTATCAGTTCCCAGATGATGAAATAAATGGTCCCATGAAATCTAAACCCCAAATATCAAAGATCTCAACTTCTAACATGAAATTCAGAGGCATTTCATTTCTTCTAAATATATTGCCTACTCATTGGCATCGACCACAAGTTTTTATGTATCTGTAAACACCTCTAACAAGAGTAGGCCAATCAAATCTAGCTTCTAAAATTTTATAGGTAGTTTTATCTATCCCAAAATGTCCTCCAAATTCAGAATCATGACATTTCTGAATGATGACTTCAGTTTCTTCATATGGTACACATCTTCTCATAATAAGATCCTTACATTATTTATAAAAATTAGGTTCATCCCAAAAATATGCTTTTGCATAATGAATGAATTTTCTTTGTTGTTGCAATGTCAGCATAGGTGACAAAATATCTCTTACAATATAATTAACAAAACCAGCATATCATAGTATTTTCCACTCATTAATATTATAACATTGTTATAATTAACAATATCAGCATACCATGGTATTTTCCGCTCATTAATATTATAAAGTTGTTCATCAAGGAAACTGTCTGTAATTTCATTGTCGGTGTCAGATAATTCATGATTTTCTAATCTCGACAAAAGATCAGCAATTTGATTATCAATTCCATTTCTATCAATAACCACAAGATCAAATTCTTGCATCAAAAGTATCCATCTAATTAACCTTGGTTTCGCATCCTTCTTTTATATCAGATCTTTAATAGCAGAGTGATCAATATGCATAAAACATTTAGTCCTAATTAAATAAGATCTAATTTTTTCTAAAGCATACACAATGGCTGATAACTCTTTTTAGTAACCGTATAGTTAATTTGAGCATCATTAAGAGTTTTACTAGCGTGTTATATAACTTTAAAAATATTTTCATACATTTGTCCAAGAACAACTCTAATAGCATAATCACTAGCATCGCCCATCATTTCAAATGGTTTCTCCCAGTTAGGTGAAACTATAATAGGGGTTGTGATTAATTTTCTTTTAATAACACAAAGGCATTTAAACACTGTTCATTAAATTCAAATTTCTTGTCCTTTTCTAAAAGTTGGCATAGAGGTTTAGTTATTTTTGAAAATTCTTTAAAAAAATGCTAGGTAAAACTAACATTTCCAAGAAAACTTCTAACCTCTCTTACATTAGTAGAATGTCTTAATCTAAATATAACTTGAATTTTTGCAGGGCCTACTTCCATAACATTTTCGGAAATTTTTTCCCTAACACAATTCCTCTTGCAACCATAAATTAACATTTCTCACAATTTAGAACTAAATTAGTTCGTTCGCATAACTCCAAAAATTTTTCAAGATAATTTAAGCATACGTCAAATGATGTTCCAAATACAAAGAAATTAGCCATAAACATTTGTATTTCAATTAACTTACTAAATATAGACATCATACATCTCTGAAATGTTGCAAGTGCATTACATAATTCAAAAGGCTTTCTTCGAAAAGCAAAAGTTCCAAAAGGACTAGTAAAGGTTGTATTTTATTGATCCTTAGGAGCAATAGGAATTTGATGGTAGCTGGTATATCCATCTAGAAAACAAAAATATTTGTGCTCAGTAAGTCTATCCAGTATTTGATCTAAAAATGGTGAAGGGAAGTGATTTTTCCTAGAGGCACTATTTAATTTTCTATAATCAATGCAAATACACCACCCAATAACTTGTCTGATATGTATTAATTTATAATTCTCTTGTGCTTGAGCAGTCACCCCTCCTTTCTTAGGAACACAATGAATTGGACTTACCCAAGCACTTTCTGAAATAGGATATATAATTCCAGTGTCCAACCATTTTAGAATTTCCTTCTTGACTACTTCTTTCATCATTGGGTTTAATCTCCTTTGTGGATCAACTCTTGGTTTATATTATTCATCTAGTATAATTTTGTGCATACAGATCAAATGACTAATTTCCTTAATATCAGCTAAGGTCCAACCAAAAGCTTTCTTACTAATTTTTAATGTATTCAAAAGTCTTTTCTCTTACAAATCATTTAATTCTTAAGATATAATAACAGGTAGTGTAGATGAGTTTCCCATAAACACATACTTCAAGTGGTTAGGCAATATTTTTAACTCAAGTTCAGGTGGTTTTATAATTGATACACATACTTCAAGTGGTTAGGCAATATTTTCAACTCAAGTTCAGGTGATTTTATAATTGACAGGACTTGATTCTTATTAGCATTTCTTGTAATATCCAGCATCTTAATTCTTTCTAGAAAAAAATCTAATTCTTCATTTTCTATTTCTTCCTAAATAACTTCATCTCTATCTTTAAATTGTTCTTTCTCTTCAAAATGTTCTTTAAAATGCTCGTTCAATTGATGTTCACTAATTTCCATGCGAAAACATTCATCATCTCTTCAACAACAGGGTATTTCATAGATTTCACAATGTTAAAAGTCACTTCTTGATTGCTGACTCTCATAGTTAATTCTCCCTTTTGAACATCTATCATAGCTTTTCCAGTAACTAAATGTCTCCCTAAAATGATAGGTATTTCTTTATCTTCCTCCATATCTAAAATAATGAAATCCAAAAAAAAGATAAATTTATCAACTTTTACTAACACATCTTCTATAACTCCCTTAGGATAAGTAGCTGAACGATCAGCTAACTGAAGAGTTACCAAAGTAGGTGAGACTTATTCTAATCCTAATCTTTTGAAGATTGGAGGCATAAGATTAATGCTGGCTCCCAAATCACATAAAGCTCTTCCATAAAATTTTTCACCGGTACTGAAGAGTTACAGAAGTAGGTGAGACTTCTCCTAATCCTAATCTTTTGAAAATCGATAGAGACATAAGATTAATGACAGAAGTAGGTGAGACTTCTCCTAATCCTAGTTTTTTGAAAATTCTGAAGAGTTACAGAAGTAGGTGAGACTTCTCCTAATCCTAATCTTTTGAAAATCGATAGAGACATAAGATTAATGTTGTCTCCCAAATCACATAAAGCTCTTCCATAAAATTTTTCACCGATAGCACACAGTATAGTGAAACAACTTGGATCTTTTAATTTTTCTGGAAGCTTTTTCTGAAGAATTGCACTACACTCTTCGCTAAATGCAACAGTCTCATTATCAGTGAACTTCTTTTTCTTGTTCAAAATATCTTTCATAAACTTCACATAACTGGCATTTGCTCTAAAGCTTCTACGAAGGGAATATTTACCGTTAATTTCTTAAGAATTTCTATAAACTTAGAAAATTGTTTATCCTTTTTGTGTTGCTTTAATCTTTAAGGAAATAGCGGTGGAGGTTTCTCCACAGTAATTTTCATTGATGTAAGTGGATATTCTAAATCTAGATATTCATGATCCTTTTTTCCATATCCACTTTCTCCTTTTCAGTTTTTGTTTCTTTCTACACTCTTGTTTCCAATTTTTTTCCACTTCGTAATTAGATCATTTTTACCTGTTCTTTTCCTTGATCTTTAAGATTAGGTTCCACAGTACTAGGAAAAGTTCCCAATATTCAGTTACTAAGCGCAGTAGTGATATGCCTCAATTGATTTTCAACATTCTTCATAGCAGTTCCTTGAATTTGTAATTGATTTCCTTGATTTTGCAATTGTTGACCCATGTTTAATATCATCTCTTCCATAGACAACTTCCTTTCCTTAATTTGAGTGTTATAAATTCTGGAGGATAAGAAGGTCTATAGTTAACATTTCCCTGGTTGGATGAATTTCCTAATGGGTTCATTGGGTTGTTCGAGGATAAGAAGGTCTATAATTAACATTTCCTTGGTTGGATGAATTTCCTAATGGGTTCACTCGGTTGTTCTNAAATAAGATCTGAATTTATCTAAAGCATACACAATGGCTAGTAACTCTTTTTCAGTAACAATATAGTTAATTAGTGCATCATTAAGATTTTTACTAGCGTAGTATACAACTTTGAAAATCTTTTCATACCTTTGTCCACGAATAGTTCCCAGTTTTACTAGCGTACTATATAACTTTAAAAATCTTTTCATACTTTTGTCCAAGAACAGCTCCAATAACATAGATCACTAGCATCACACATCAGTTCAAATGGTTTCTCCCAATTAGGTGAAACTATAATAGGGGTCGTGATTAATTTTTCTCTTCACTAGCATCACACATCAGTTCAAATGGTTTCTCCCAGTTAGGTGAAACTATAATAGGGCATGTGATTAATTTTTCTCTAGCGTAGTATATCACTTTAAAAATCTTTTCGTACATTTATCCAAGAACCACTCCAATAGCCTATTCACTAGCCTCGCAACATCAGTTCAAATGGTTTCTCCCAGTTAGGTGAAACTATAATAGGGGCTGTGATTATTTTTTCCTTTAATAACTCAAAGGAATTTAAACAACTTTTAGTAAATTCAAATTTCGTGTGCTTTCCTAAAAGTTGGCATAGAGGTTTGGTAATTTTTAAAAATATTCTTTAATAAAACGCATGTAAAATCCAACATGTCCAAGAAAACTCCTAACCTCTCTTACATTCCACAGTTAAAATCCAACATGTCCAAGAAAACTCCTAACCTCTCTTACATTAGTAGGAGGTGTTAGTTTTTATATAACTTGAATTTTTACTCTAACTTCTCTTACATTAGTAGGAGGTGTTAGTTTAGATATAACTTGGATTTTTGTAGGGTACTCCTAACCTCTCTTACATTAGTAGGAGGTGTTAGTTTAGATATAACTTGAATTTTTTCAGGGTTTGCTTCCATACCATCTTCCGAAATTTTATGCCCTAACACAATTCCTCCTGCAACCATAAATTTACATTTCTCCCAATTCAGAACCAAATTTATTCTTTTGCATAACTCTAAAACTTTTTTAAGGTAATTTAAGCATGCGTCAAATGATGTTCCAACTATAGAGAAATCGTCCATAAATACTTCCAATCCATCATCAATTAACTTACTAAATATGGACATCATACATCTCTGGAATGTTGCAGGTGCATTACATAATCCGAAAGGCATTCTTCGAAAAGCAAAAGTTCCAAAAGGACTAGTAAATGTTGTCTTTTCTTGATCCTTAGGAGCAATAGGAATTTGATGGTAACTGGTATATCCATCTAAAAAATAAAAATATTTGTGCCCAGCAAGTCTATCTATTATGTGATCTAAAAAGGGTAAGGGGAAGTGATCTTTCCTTGTGGGAGTGTTTAATTTTCTATAATCAATGCAAATAATCCACCCAGTAACTTGTTTGATAGGTATTAATTCATTATTTTCTTTTGTTTCAACAGTCACTCCTTCTTTCTTAGGAACATAATGAATTGGACTTACCTACGCATTATCCGAAATAGGATATATAATTCCTGTGTCTAACCATTTCAAAATTTCCTTCTTACCTACTTCTTTTATCATCGGATTTAATCTCCTTTGTGGATCAACTCTTGGTTTATATTGTTCATCTAATATAATTTGGTGCATACAGATTGAATGACCGATTCCCTTAGTATCAGCTAAGGTCCAACCAAAAGCTTTCTTATATCTTTTCAATGTATCTAATTATCTTTGTTCTTGCAAATCATTTAATTCTGAAGATATAATAGCAGGTAATGTAGATGAGTCTCCTAAGAATACATACTTCAAGTGGCTAGGTAGTATTTTTAACTCAAGTTCAGGTGATTTTAAAATTGACGGAAATAGATTTTTATTGGCATTTTTCGTAATATCCAACATCTCAAATTATTCCTGAACATAATCTAATTCTTCATTTTCTAATTCATCTAGAATAATTTTGTCACTCTCTTCAAATTGTTCTTTCTCTTTGAAACATTCTTTACAATGTTCTTCTTCTTTAAAATGCTTTTTATCTTCAAAATGTTCTTTAAAAGGTTCATTCAGTAGATGTTCAATAATTTCCATGCGAAAAAATTCATTATCTCTTTCAACAGCAGGGTATTTCATAGATTTTGCAATGTTAAAAGTCACTTCTTGATCATTAACTCTCATAGTTAATTCTCCTTTTTGAACATCTATCATAGCTTTTCCAGTAGCTAAAAATGGTCTCCTTAAAATAATAGGTATTTCTTTCTCTTCCTCCATGTCTAGGATAGTGAAATCCACAGGAAAGATAAATTTATCCAGTTTAGTAACACACCTTCTATAACTCCCTTAGGATATGTAACTGAACGATCAACTAATTGAAGAGTTATAGAAGTAGGTGAGACTTCTCCTAATCCTAATCTTTTGAAAATTGATAGAGGTCACTTTTACTAACACATCTTCTATAACTCCCTTAGGATATGTAACTGATCGGTCTGCTAATTAAAATTTATCAACTTTTACTAACACATCTTCTATAACTCCCTCACGATAAGTAACTGAACGATGCGCTAACTAACGAGTTATAGGTAGTGCCTAATCTTTTGAAAATTGATAGAGGCATAAGATTAATGCTGGCTCCCAAATCACATAAAGCCCTTCCATAAAATTTTTCACCAATAGCACATGGTATAGTGAAATTGCCAGGATCTTTTAGTTTTTCATGAAGCTTTTTCTGAATAATTGCATTACACTCTTCGCTAAGTGCAACAGTTTCATTATCCATGAACTTCCTTTTCCTTTTCAGAATATCTTTCATAAATTTCACATAATTTGGCATTTGCTCTAAAGCTTCTACGAAGGGAATATTCACTGTTAACTTCTTAAGAATTTCTAAAAATTTAGAAAATTGTTTATTTTGTTTGTGTTGCTTCAATATTTGAGGAAACAGTGGTGGATGTTTTCTCACAGTAATTTTCGTTGATGTAAATGGATACTCTAAATCTCGATATTCATGATCCTTCTCTTTTTCGGTATCCACTTTCTCTTTTTCAGTTTCTTTTTCTTTTTGCACCCTTATTTCCAATTATTTTCACTTTGTATTTATATAGCTTTGATTTGTTCTTTTCCTTGATCTTTAGGATTTGGTTCCATAGTACTAGGAAGAGTTCCTAATGTTCGGTTACTAAGAGCAGTAGTGATATGTCCCAAGTGGTTTTCAATATTCTTAATAGCAATTCCTTGATTTTGTAATTAATTTCCTTGAATTTGTAATTGACTTCCTTGATTCTGCAATTGGTGACCCATGTTTAATATCAGCTCTTCCATAGACAACTTCTTCTCCTTAATTTGAGTGTTACTATTAAATCCTGGAGGATAAGAAGGTCTGTAGTTAACATTTCCTTGGTTGGATGAATTTCCTAATGGGTTCACTGGGTTGTTTGCCTATTGTTGATTTGTAGAAGAATTGTTATTCCAGTTAAAATTTGGATGATTCTTCCAACATGGGTTATAATAGTTCAAATAAGGGTTATTGGGTCTATTAATTTAAAGTCTCATATGAAGGTTGAACATCCACAAATTGCCCCGATGAATTCTCTTCCATCATAGTAGGAGTCTCATATGAAAGTTGAACATCCACAAATTGCCCAGATGAATTCTCTTCCATCATAAGAGGTGTTGGAGAATAATTCATTCCATAATTATCTAATTTCTTTTATATTGCAGCAATCTGCGAAGCTAACATAAATATTGCATCATAATCATCGATACTAGCTACTCTTTTAAGATTTACCCATTCAGAGAGCCATTGAAAAATTGTTGGTAGCCATCTCTTCTATTAACGAATAATCCTCATCAAAAGATTTTGACATTAAAGAACCACCAGCAGCAACATCTATAATCGATCTAAGAGATCCCACTAATCCATTATAAAAAGTTTGAATTATCAACCAATCTGGTAACGAATGATGAGGGCACTTCCTAAGAAGATCTTTAAATCTCTCCCAAGCTTCATATATTGACTCTCCATCAATCTGACAGAATGATGTTATGTCATTTCTAAGTTTAGCAGTTTTGGACGGAGGGAGGGATTTGGATAGAAATTTCTGTGAAATTTCTCCCCAAGTTCTAATAGATCCTGGTGCTAACAATTTAACCACATCTTAGCCGTATCCCTCAGTGAAAAAAGAAAAAGTCTAAGTCTAACAATATCGTTTGAGACTCTGTCATATTTAAAAGTAGCACATAATTATAAAAAACTAGCGATGTGTAAGTTAAGATCTTCATTTGGTGTATCCCTGAATTGATTGTTTTGTACCTTTTGGATAATAGCAGGTTTAAGCTCAAATGAATTAGTAGCTACATCAGGATTTTTGATAGATAAGTGAATTTCATCTGCTGTAGGATTTGCATAATCTCGTAGGGGTTTAGGTTGGTGTTCATTATATATTCCTTGATTGTTCACGTTGTTTTCCATTGTATCAGAATTTCTAGGTTATCTTCTTAATCTTCTAATCCTTCTAATAGTGTGTTCTAGTTCTGAATCGTAGGGTATAAGATTTTCAGGTCCAAATTTACGCATACAATTTGAAATCAGTATTCAGTAATATAATTAACAAAGTATAAAAATAAGTTGCAATTCAATTAAAATTTTTTTAATAATCCTATATTGTCTGTTACTCTAATCGTGATTTGACTCACTTACTCAATCACTCCCCGGCAACGGCGCCAAAAACTTGGCAACGACTTTTTATATGGTTCTCACTCACTCCCCGGCAACGGCGCCAAAAACTTGACCGGCGACTTTATATATGCTTAAAAAATGCTGCTAAAAGATTTAATTCCTCAGCAACTGCACCAAAAACTTAATAACAATTATAGATTCGATAAAGATGTATATATAAAATATTCAATAATGGTAAAGTCACACTTATCAATGCAAGTATACGATAAATATGGACATAATAAATATTCAATAATTGTAAAGTCACACTTATCAACGCAAGTATACATATCGCAATATGGACGTAATAAATATTCAATAATTGTAAAGTCACACTTATCAACGCAAGTATACGTATAGATGGACGTAATAAATATTCAATAATTGTAAAGTCACACTTATCAACGCAAGTATACGTATCGATCGACGTAATAAATATTCAATAATTGTAAAGTCACACTTATCAACGCAAGTATATGTATCGCTCCAGTAATATAGGGCTCTAATGGAGTCCTAGATATCGATCCCACAAGGAGTGGTTTAGAACTGCAAACTAAAATTTTAGAAAAATGATACTTTAATCACAACAATGAAGTTCAATTTTCTTATCTGTCACTAATAGACAATTGAAATAAGTATGTAATTTTAATAACTATTAAATAATTAATGTTACTAATGATAGTTTAATTGTGATATTCAATATATAGGAAAGCAACCTTCTCTTTGTCAAGAAATTATAGTGAATGAATAAAGTGAATTAGTTCAGTTTATATTGTGCTAAATAAGAGCATACCTATTCTTTACCCTTTGGTCCAGGGAAAAAGAACATTGACTAATCCTATGCTAAATTGGAGCATACTTATTCTTTACCCTTTGGTCCAGGCATAAAGAACATTGACTAATCCTACGCTTTTTTACTGAATCTGTGGCTAGGCTGGGAGGATACCGGCTATCACTTCGGAGCTCCCACGTTCCCCTCACCTGAGGGCTAACATCTACACTCTGATTCTGTCTTTACCCTTTGGTCCAGGCATAAAGAACATTGAGTAATCATATGCTTGTTTACTAAATCCGAATTCTTTACCCTTTGGTCCAGACATAAAGAACATTGACTAATCTTATGCTTGTTTGCTAAATTCGTATTTACCCTTTGGTCCAAGCATAAAGAACATTGACTAATCCTATGCTTGTTTATTGAATCTGCGATACCCTTTGGTCCAGACATAAAGAACATTGACTAATCCTATTCTTGTTTATTGAATCTGTGGTCCCTTTGGTCCTGGCATAAAGAACATTGACTAATCCTACGCTTGTTTACTGAATCTGCGGCTAATCTTTGGTCCAGGCATAAAGAACATTGACTAATCCTATGCTTGGTTACTGATTTTGCGGCTAGTCTGGGAGGATACCAGCTCTCACTTTGGAGCTCCCACGTTCCCCTCACCTGAGGGCTAACATCAACACTTCTACACCCAAACGATAGGGCCGAATTGAGGATTTTAGTCTGTCACTCTAAAATCTCTAAANAGTATACGTATCGCTCAAGTAATACAGGGCTCTAATGGAGTCTTGAATATCGATCCCACAGGGAGTAATATTTTAGGCTACGAACTAAGATTTAAAAAATCAATACTTAATCACGGCAATATAGTTCAAATTGCATTTTTTACTAATAGGCAATTGAAATAAAAATGTAATTTTAATAAACTCTTAATTAACTAATTCTACTAATAAAGTTTCAAATGTGAAGTTCAATATATAAGAAAGCATCACTCTCGTTGTCAAGAAATATAAATGAATGGATAAATTGGATCAGTTCAAATTATATTGTGTCAAATAGGAGCATACCTACTCTTTACCCTTTGAACCAGGCATAAAGAACATTGATTAATCCTATGCTTGGTTACTGAATCTGCGGCTAGGCTGGGAGGATACCAGCTCTCACTTCGTTGCTCCCACATTCCCCTCGCCTGAGGGCTAACATCTACACTTCAGTACCCAAATGATAGGACTGAATTGAGGATTTTAGCCTCTCACTCTAAAATCTCCAATTCTACGCCCGATAATTTTTATTTTCTTATTTATTTGCACCCAACTTTCAAANCTTCCATCATAGTAGGTGTTGGAGAATAATTCATTTCATAATGATCTAATTTCTTTGATATTGCAGCAATCTTCAAAGCTAACATAGATATTGCATCATAATTGTGGATACTAGCTACTTTTTTAGGATTTATCCTTTCAGAGGGCCATTGAAAATTATTGGTAGTCATCTCTTCTATTAACGAATAAACCTCACAAAAAGTTTTGACATTAAAGAACCACCAGCCGCAACATCTATAATCAATCTAAGAGATCCCACTAATCCATTGTAAAAAGTTACCCGTTCAGAGGGCCATTGAAAATTGTTGGTAGCCATCTCTTTAATTAATGAATAAGCCCCATCAAAAAGTTTTGCATTAAAGAACCACCAGCCGCAGCATCTATAATCGATCTAAGTGATCCCACTAATCCATTATGAAAAGTTTGAATTATAAGTCAATCTGGTAACAAATGATGAGGGCACTTTCTAAGAAGATATTTAAATCTCTCCCAAGCTTCATATATCGACTCTCCATCAATTTAACAAAATGATGTTATGTCATTTCTAAGTTTAGCTGTTTTGGATGGAGGGAAATATTTAGATAGAAATTTATGTGAAAGTTCTCCCCAAGTTCTAATAAATACAGGTGCTAACAAATTTAACCACATCTTAGCCTTATCCCTAAGTGAAAAAGGAAAAAGTCTAAGTCTAACAGCATCATTTGAAACTCTGTCATATTTAAAGGTAGCACAAACTTCTAAGAAACTAACAAGGTGTAAATTAGGATCTTCATTTGGTGTACCTCCGAATTAATTGTCTTATACAGTTTGGATAATAACTGATTTAAGCTCAAATGAATTAGCAGCTACATAAGGATTTTGGATACATAAGTGAATTTCATCTGGTGTAGGATTTGCATAATCTCGTAGAGGTATACGTTGGTGTTCATATTTTATTCCTTGATTGTTCATGTTGTTTTCCATTGTGTCAGGATTTCTAAGTTCTCTTCTTAGTTTCCTAATCCTTCTAACAGTGTGTTCTAATTTTGAATGGTAGGGTATAAGATTTTCAGGTTCAAATTTAAGCATACAATTGAAATCATTACACAAAAAAATAGTTAACTAAATACGAAAATAAGTTACAATTCAAGTAAAAGTTTTCTAATAGTCTTAATTTGTCCGTTACTCTAATTATGATTCTTGTTTACTCCCCGGTAACGGCGCCAAAAACTTGACAGTGACTTTATATATGCTTAAAAATACAAGAATTTAATATTGCTGTCAGAAGATTTAATTCCCCGGCAACGGCGCCAAAAACTTGACAGCAGTTATAGATTCGATAAAGATGTATTTAAAATATTCAATAATTGCAAAGTCATACTTTTCAACACAAGTATACGTATCGCTCAAGTAATACAGGGAACTAATGGACTCCTGGATATCGATCCCATAGGGAGTAATATTAGAGGTTATGAACTAAGATTTTAGAAAAGCAATACTTAATCGCAACAATGGAATTCAAATTGCTTATCTGTCACTAATAAGCAATTGAAATAAATATTTTAGAAAAGCAATACTCAATCGCAACAATGGAATTCAAATTGCTTATCTGTCACTAATAGTTTTAGAAAATCAATACTTAATCACAACAATATAGTTCAAATTGCTTATCTGTCACTAATAGGTGATTGAAATAAAGATGTAATTTTAATAACTCTTAGATAACTAATTCTACTAACAAAGTTTCTAATGTGAAGTTCAATATATAAGAAAGCATCCTTCTCCTTGTCAAAAAATTAAAGTGAATTAGTTCAAATTGGATTGTGCTAAGTAGGAGCATACCTATTCTTTACCCTTTAGTCCAAGCATAAAGAACATTGACTAACCCTATGATTGTTTACTGAATCTGCAGCTAGGTTGGGAGGATATTGGCTCTCACTTCTGAGCTCCAATTTTACCCTCACCTAAGGGCTATCATCTACACTTCAACACCCAAACGATAAGACCGAATTGAGGATTTCAGTTTGTCACTCTAAAATCTCCAATTCTACGCTTGATAATTTTATTTCCCTATTTATTTGCACCCAACATTCAAGGACTTTTACCTCCCTAATTCTTGGAAGTAATCTTCACTTTAGTTGTAAAACTCAACATATTTTAACAAATCAATTGGCCAGATTGAAAATAAATTAAGATCGTAATCTTCACTTTAGTTGTAAAACTCAACATATTTTAACAAATCAATTGGCCATATTGAAAGCAAACTAAGATTGAAGTGAAAAGATCATCACAACTTCTTTAACATTCTCATGACACAACCAATTCAAATCACCATTTCACAAAATCTCAAGACAAGGAGAAAGATAGAGAAAACTACTCAGAACTCATGGAGAAGATACGACAAAACTTAGAATTTATATATAAAAGTAAAGTCATACAAACTTCAATAAGCAAATACAACTTATCTCTAATTCCTCCCAAAGCAAACTCCTCGAAATTCCTCTGAATCTCTTCCTTTCTTTACAGCACATAGAATTCTCCTTCGAAGCGACAAGAAGGAAGAAATCTCTCACTTTCCTTCCACTCTTACAATCTCTCAAAGAATTTCTCATAATACTAAACACTCTCTACACTCTAATGGGCACCACAAACAACAAAGACTTAGCGGACACACTCAAGACACCACCTCTTTCGGCCTCCAAATTTTTTTTTTAAGTTGTAGAAGAGTTCTCAAGAGTTGCCCAAGTGTCTCCTCAAAAATTGTCAACATTCAATGGATCTGTTGAGAGAACCGACGTGCTCGCCATCGGCGGCCTTCTAGAATATTTAATTCTAGACTCTCGGGAAAAACCTGCCGTCGGCGGCATCGAGCCCGCCATCGGCGACCAAGATCAAATCTTTATATTTTGGTCATTTTTGCTCAAAATTCTCTCCTTTTTGCATCTTTTTGCTCTAATGACCATAATTCAACATACTTACAATAAAACATCAAAAATATCTTTATTTAAAGTGCAATATCATCAAAATCAGTGTAAAATAGGTATGAACTTCACCTTTAATAATTTTGAACTTTATTTTTCTTTCCCTAAATTTGAAACTCAAAGCATTCATTTGCCTTCATAGCTTTTACATCATTAAGCCCCAATCTTTTCTTCTTACATGATTTTCTAAGATTCTTAATATTTCAAAATATAGTTTCCATTACTTTAAATAGTTAACTATAGTTTTATTCTCTTATACTAAATATCTTAATCTACAAAATTAACCTTACAAAATNTCACAAAATCTCAAGACAAGGAGAAAGACAGAGAAAACTACTCAAAACTCATGAGGAAGATACGACAAAACTCAGAATTTATATATAAAAGCAAAGTCATAAAAACTACAATAAGTAAATACCACTTATCTCTAATTCCTCCCCAAGCAAACTCCTTGAAATTCCTCTGAATTTCTTCCTTTCTTTTCAGTACACAGAATTCTTCTTCTAAGCGGCAAGGAGGAAGAAATCTCTCACTTTTCCCTCCACTCTTACAATCTCTTAAAGAATTCCTCATAATCTAACCCTAAATTAAACTCTCTACACTCTACACTCTCTTTAATTTTTGGCCAAAAGTTTCTCTTAAAGTTGTAGAAGAGTTTTCCCAAGAGTTGCCTAAGCATCCCCTAAAAAATCGTCAACATTCAATGCACCTCTTGAGATAACCGCCGATCTCACCGTCGGCGGCCTCGAGGGCACCGTCGGCGTTCTTCTGGAATATGTGATTCTGAACTCTCGGTAAAAACATACCTTCGGCGCAGTTGGGCTCGCCATCGGCGCCCTAGTTCAAATCTTCATATTTGGTCCTTTTCGCTCATTTTTGCATTTTTTTTCTCCAATGACCATAATTCAACATACCTGCAACAAAATATCAAAAATACCTTTCTTTGAAGTGCAATATCATCAAAATTAGTGTAAAATAGGTATGAAAATCTTAACATATTTTCCTTTTGTCAATGACCCTAAACTGCTTTAAAGATCCCTTAAAACATTTGAGTTCATTTCGAACTTATCATATTTTTCTATTAATCATCCCATGTCAAAATAAATTACCCCAGTACTCAGTAAACTTCCATATTTCAATCATTATGAGGGCAATGTACCAAACTAATTAGTTGATATTTCACTTGAAAGTTATGTAGGTGAATGCCCCTAAGGCAAGCTTTAGTCATTAAAGACCTTCATACCCATCACTAAAATTGGGCTTGTAGTGCTAGTCATTAATCAAATTATCCTCTAATTCCCATCAAATGAATTAAATATCAAGCCTAGATTACTACTAAGCCCTTTAAATCTAATGGAAGAAGGATTAAAAAATAAAAAAAATTTATTTTAGGTGATATGGATTCTGATTAAAAGAAGTCAGATCATCATTAATTGCGGACTTAATCATAAGTGAAACATCATCTCATTAGCTTAACCCCATCACTTAGAAACAATTTGATTTTGATTAACTTCCAAATTTTTATAATTTTAAGAAATTTATAATTTTATTCTTATCATGGAAAAGTGGCAAGTTTGTTTCTACCTTTTGTCAAATTTGTTTCAATCTTCCAAACATATTTATTAGAATCAAAATTACCCTTTTTTATTAATCCTAAATTTTGATTAAGGAACCAAAATCCAAAATGACCAATTTATCCTTGGGGCTCTTCACCTCGTAACTCATCAAGCACCACTCAAATGACTTAAGAGATTTTAAGGTTCCCTACCCATAAAGATAATTAAAAGATGAGAGTAGAAAATGTAGTTTTCAAGTTTTATTTTAAATTATTTTAGAAGATAGGATTTTCAAAATTAATTTATTTAATCATTTAAAATAAAGTTTTTGGTTTAAGGAAAAATTATTAAAGTTTTTCTTAGGTCAGAGAAATACTTAGACAAAATTTCATGATTTTTTGAATCAAATCTCTAGTTTAGTTATTTATTGATTTTTATGATTTAATTTGAAAGGAAAAGATGTTTTTTCTTACAAAAATTATTTTTTAAATTTTTATTAAACCTCTCTAAGTCCGAAGAACTCAGAGAAACAAATTTTATATTTTTTAAATTTTTCGTTCATTTATTATAATTATTTTAATGACAAAATAGAAAAAAAATGCTTTTTATGTCTTTAGAAATTTATTTATTTTTAGTTTGAAAAATTAGAAAAATTGTTTTAATGAGTCCTTAGTGATCATAAAGCAATTAGGCACATTTTTCAATATTTTGTATTTTTTAAATTTTTAACTATTTTTAATTTTTTTAATTCAAAACATAGGCAAAAAATCAAGTATTTTATCAAAATTGACTTTTATTTTTCCTAAGTGCTCCTCATCACAAGGCACTCAGAAAATTGCTTTCATAATTTTCTTAATTTTATTAAATTTAATATAATTATTTTTGTACAAAAATATAATGTTCTTAGAAAATCAACTTTAGTGCTTAAACTTAATCCATTTATTTTTTAAATTTTTACAGTGGGTTAACATGATTTTTAGGCACAATGTGGAATTGATTTTGTTGATTTATTATTATTATTTAATTTACACAAATAAGTAAATATATGCGCACTTAATTAAATACAAAAATTTACAAATTATTCAATGCATCATGATATTTTTTCTAAGCTTCTCTGACCACAAGAAACCTACCAAAATTTATCCCATAATATTCAAGGGGTATTTCAATTTATATAATTAATATAAGCCAAAATAGCCATCTTAGCTAGAAAATTAGGTTAGAGACACAGAGATGTCCTCTGACCTTGAAAAAATCAGAGAACATAGACTCTGTCATAAGGAATAAACTATCAAAATTTCAAGCTATGGTGAGCAATGCTTAGCAATAATGAATTGAAACATCATAGAGAGTATTTAATTAATTAAAAATCAAAGATTCAACAAATAATTTTTATTTTTTGTCAACATTATTCTCCTCTGTTTAATGAGAAAGAGTGTTTTAATTTTATTTTGATGATTTTTCTATGCAAAGATATGAATTTTCAAAGATCTGACATTTAAATTAGAAAAATCCAGATTTTTCTACTTAAACTAGTCAGTGCCACCTCATCCTATGGCTTGTAGAGATTTAGATGCGTCGCTCCGCTATTCGACGCCGCTAGCTACCTCAGCTCCATTCATCCCGCATTTCATGTATCAAGAGTTCATGCGGCTTGATCTCCTCTGCCCATCAAATAAAAGTGTGATCAGATGGCTCTCCATCATCATCCCCAAGTGACCTAACCTGTAAGACGTTCAACTTAAAGCCCTAGCATCTCCCTCTAGACTCAACCAAACTTCATGGGGTTTGTTTCTGAACTTTCATCTACTCAAGACAAACATATCTATACAGCTTATATGGCATGAAATACAATAAATACGTATGGAGAATCAAAATAGGCTTGGATTAGGGTTAAAGCTTTATATCTTTATCTGGGAGGGGAGGTCTCACTCAGATGGTTGTAACACCTTTAATTAGGTCTAACGAACCTCCATATGAACTCCTAGTCCTTGGTGAATTTTTTAGGTATGATTTTGATCAAGGTGGTTTTCAGTTGATGATCTAGAGCTAGGTTATAGGTTGTTTAGGATTGGGCTTTTATGGGGAATCAACTCTCACTCTGGTGATGATGAGGCACAGTTAATTGAACTTTAGTGGACTGTGGAGGAAATTTTGAACTCAAAATTAAGCTCTTAGTGGGAACTCGAGGGGGAAAATAGTGGGATTGAGCTTAGGAGTTCTTGGAGAGTCTATGGAAGCAATTGTAAAGAGTTTGCCCAAGGAATTTGCTTTCACGTTTTTATGGCTGTGGAGGGGGTGGTTTAAATAGAAGAGGCTATGGTGGCTCTTTGGCCAATCTAAGATGGCCAGGGTGTTGCCTAGGTGGAGGGAGGAGAGGCCCTAACAACCAAACAAGCTTAGTCAGCTCAGGTGAGTTCAATTTTGGGTTTTAGCCAACTTGCACTCCTTTGGGGTGACAATTTCTTGTGGCAGAGGTGGTGGCTCACCAGGTTCTAGTCATCTCTCATCTCAAGGGGGTCAAGGGGTGGCTAAATATGATTAACTCGTAAGGGTAAGCAATAATGGTAAAGATATTTCAAGTTTAGGCTAAATATGAAAATCCCATAAATCAAGGGACCATTGGTCCATAGCTCATCTAGTGCAGGCTAGGTGAGTCTAGCCTGGTCGCTAGTGTGCACTTGGTGGCTGGAGTGGTCCTTTATTGGCCAATGTAGCTTTGCTTGGTCAATTTTGGTGCATGGGTTCAATTTGGGTCAAGTTATTTTGAAGTTGGGTTTTGGTTAGGCTAGTCAGGACATTGGACTCAATTGATTAATCAAGATGATATAGATGATTGTCACAAAGAGTTTGGAAAAGATTTGGAGTGATATTCAATTTATTTGGAGGGTCAATTTGAAGGATTTTAAAAATTTGATCAAGTTTGGGCATTTGAGTTAAACTTGGGTTTGAGTTTGGCTAGAGTTTGGATAAGCCTAATCTGATCAAGAGTTCAATTGAAGGGTCCAGAGGGATGTTATGAAGAGCTTTCAACTTTAATTAGGGGAGTCAATTTTGGGATTTGGGCGTACAATTTGGTGACATTTGGAGACATGGCTAAATTAGGGCAAATTTTGGGGCTTTGGATTTGGGTGAACTTGGGTTGAAACTATGGGTCAATTGGATTGGTATTTGGTCTAAATTGAGTTTGGTCATGTTGAATTTAAGTTTAGAATGAAATTGGGAAAAAATGTAACCGAATTGGTGGACATTTAGAGTTAATTAGGGTAATGGGGCCTTTAAAGGCAATTTGGGTTTTTGGTCGAAAGAGATCAAATTAGTCAAACTGGGTTCAATTGAAAGGTCCAACTTGATTTTGGGGACATTTGAAATGATTTTGAAGGTTTTGGGAAAGTTTGAGCCACCAAGGGTATTTTTTTTAATTTTAGCAATTTGGGAGGTTTTGGGAAAATTGGGTAGTTTCAAATGGTTCGAGATCATTTTTGAACAAATTTTGATATTTTGAGTGAAATTGGGAATTTTGGTCAAACTTAGGGTTTAGGGGTGTTCTGGTAAATTGGGTAGATTTCGAGGACAAAAGGCTAAGTTAGGTATTTTGGTGAAATTGAGATGCCAACCACCTTATTTGAGCTATGGACTAATGGAATCTCCATTTGGGTCCTCTATGTACTGGTCTTATCTAAACCTTAGCCTAGGGCTAGTGGGTCTAGGGGACCATCTACATGAGTCTCCCAAATGATGAGGGATCAAAGGTAACAAGTTTGGATTTAGGGTTGTGAGTGGGGTGTAATGTGCATGTGAATGACAGTGTATACACTAGCTCAAGACCAACACCCAGAGTAGCTCAAGACCAAGCAATCTTATGGGAGCACTCCTTGAGTTCTCATATAGTGGCCCCACCTACTAAGTGCTAGAGGTTAGGACCGGTATATGGAACTTCAAATTAAGAAAAGAAAAGTTTATAATTTTTAATGGCGTGAGTTCCTTTCTAGCCCTTTAAGAATAGTCAACAATAAAGTTATATGGCTAGACCCTAGGCTACTAAAGAGGAAAAACTAGACCTCAACCAAAAGTGAGGTCAATTGTAAGTGATTCAAAGGAACTAGAAGGATTGTTTGGGAAGGAGATTAAAAATGTGTTGCTTAATTTGTTTAGTTTTGCTTAGTCTTATCCTATAAAATTTATTTATCTATAAATTCATGTGTTTTTGTTTCTTCCCCATGATATTTGAGTAATTTCTTTTGTCTTTCTCCCAGTAATGAGGAATAATTCAGTGTAGTAATCTAGTTTAGTATAAGTTCTTTTAAAATACCATAAACTGTAATCATTCAAAATCTATACTTAATTCACTTATCAATCTTGGCAATTGATATTTTAAATTTTTTTGTAAAACATGGTGAACTAAAATGGGCTATGTTCCAACATTATAAGAATCACATTTATGTAAATTAATAAGGAAAAAAGTTTTGATGGGCATAGAATTTGAGATTTTAAGATGATAGACTAAAATCTCCAATTTGGTCCAGATATTTGGAAACTAAAGCCAGATGTTAGCCCTCAAGTGAGGGGAAGTGGGAATTCTAGAGTGATAGCTAGTATCTTTCTAGCCTAACCACAAGTTTAGGGACCAAACTCTGGATTAACCAATGTTCTTTATGCACTCGAGAGTTGGTAAAGAATATAATTGCTCTTATCTGACACAATACATTAATTATATTTAAATTCATCTTCCTATATGAATTATAAACTCATTGCAAGGGGAAGGATGTTTTATATAAATTTGAACTCTTCATACATTGTTTGTTTAGAGTAGTGGTAACTTTATATTTTAAAACCTTTTTAGATTGTATTGCATTTACATTTTACATTTGCTTAGCATACTTAACATTCCTTTTAATTTTACAGGATTAGATATTACCTAAAAAAAACTTGCAATCTTTTCTTATATAAGTTTACTACAATTTAAAGAAGGTTTTATTAAAGTCAATTTTATAAGAGTTTTGCTTAACTCCGTGGTATCGATATTGGTGTTTTTAAAGAAAATCATATATTACTTGAAACAATACGTATACTTGCGTAGTACCTCTAGTGTCTAAATCATTTTTACCATTTTTCTATTTTCTATAATATTTAATTTCGCACACTAGCCGCTGAATATAATTTTGGTCAAAGTTTTGGCCATATTTCTGAATTTAAATAATTGTGTAATTAAGATTCGGTTCAAGTGGCAAGAAGGAATTTGAATCCTTACTCCATCTAAGGGGGTCTCAAACATATCCTTGGAATTTGATTTCTTAAAATTGTGGAAAATTGAGGGAATTCTGGAGTTACAAAAAATTTTGGATCTTATGAAAATTTATGGACCATTGCAAAAATGTATGGATTTATAAAAATTTACGGATTTCGATTAATGGAAGTTGTGAAGTTATGAACTTTTTATGAAAGTGTGGATGTTATGAAAAAGTGAAATTGACGAGACTAAAAGTGATTACATTTTGTCAAGTTAGGGGGGTTCAAGTTTTGTTTTTCTTGATTTTTTTTGTTATTATTATTATTATTATTTTTGGAGAATTTTCTTGAATTTTCTATCATCGTCCTATATATTATATATAATTTTTTTTATACTTTTGTGCTTATTTTTGTTTTTATATACATATTTTTCCTTATATCGTTCTTTGTTCTTTTATCATTTCACAACTAAGAAATGCCCAGCTCAATGACTTTTAAATCAATTGCACAAAGTGGCAATTTCAAAACATGCTAACTTCCAGTAAACTGCTGAGCAAAATATATGCCCAATCTGGTCTAACTCGGGTTAACTCAAATCAACAAAACCACTGGACTAACTTGACCTAACTTGGGTTAATCCAAAGTTAACCCAATAATGAGAATAACTTGATCTAAATCAAGTTAATTGAAAGCAACTTAATCTGAAACTCATTCTTGAACGTGAGAATAAGTTTAATAAGGATCTAATCAAGTATAATCTAACTTAAAACTTGAGTAGTAATTCACATGTAAATTATTTTGGACTTTAAATATGTTTAAAATAACTTAAACTTGACTTAATCATGGATCATTTATTTGAATCAATTCAGTTTAGCCTCTGTTAACTCTAAGTTAATTTCACTTGACAAATGATGAACTCGATATCTCTTCTAAGTTGGTTTAAGGTCAACTAGGTTTAGTTTGACTCCAGTTAAACTAAGTTATTCTAGATTACAGGGATTGATGAAAATCCAAGGGACAACTATCCTAATTCAGGTTAACACGGATTACCTAGAGGATCACTTTGGATCAGTTCAATAAAACTTGAACTAATCCAAAATCAACCTAGACAGGTGATTGGAGGTTAAGTAGGGCTTGATTTCTCATATGAGAATAAAGGCACATTTAACCTTAGTGAGGGATAGTTTGGAATAAAAATATTAAACCAACTTAAGCAAAATGATATAAAATTCACCTTAAAAGCTACTATGACTTAAAATTTAACAAATGAAAAGAAATGCAACTTGGTTTGAGAATGTATTTTGGAAGAGGCAAACCATTATTGCTAACAAATTATCTTTCTATCACTTCTGACTAATCAAATTGTAAACTGCGATGGCCCGGCATGACGAAGCCATGAGATGTTGATCGAACCATCAAAAGAATAATAAAAAAAGACGAGAAAAAAATTAATCAGTTAATAAGACGTAAGCAACATAAATTTTTCAACCCCTAAAATCTGAAAAAGATAATAAAACTTCAATGAAACCTTAATGAATAAAGATCACCAAACGTAACTTTAACTAAGCATATCCTGGTTTATAAAAATCTCTTGGACAACACAATCTGGGTTGCTGACAAAAATCTTTCGGTCATAACAGTTTTAACCACCTCTTAGACTAAGTAAACCAGGGTACCTCAATGACCCCGGGGTGATGGAGTCATGGGCATCATGACATAAAATTTAAAAATTAACAAATAAACTAAATTAGCAAACTAAAACAATTGTCGATTAAACTTTGCATTGCAGGACAACTCAAAATAAAAATCAATTATTGCCCTAGATTTACTTTTCATGTTATTAGAGTGTGCTAATTTAATTTTGTATGAATGGATATTAAAAACTTAGAAAGAAGGATGAACCTCAACTAAACTTAAACCTATAGGATAGTTTGGAATCTTTAGGAATCTACTACCCTTAAGATAAAATGTTGAAGTTTCTTTCTTTAACAACAACACTTAAACTTTTTAAGAATGGATAGTAACCTCAATTGAAAGTTTTCTTAAGTAGTTTTAACTACTTAAGATGTAATTAACTATAAGGGCTTACCCTTGTAGAAAAAGTTAAACCCTAGGTAATATCATCAAAAATCTCTAGTTGACGGGATTTTCTTTTCATGAGGTTCTTGTATAGATATGTCGTTAAAGTGTCTTAAAAATTGACTGTACTTCGGTCAAGCACATTATGAACCTCTTTAGAAGATTCACCTCCTGAAAGTATTTTAGCCCACATTCTTTTTTTGTTTTACCCTGTTATTGTTGTCCTCCTTCCTCCCTAAATTCTGACTTCTCAAGATCATTGGCAAGATCTAAAGTAGAGAAACATTTGGGAAGAAGGGAGATAGAAAGGGATTCAAACTAGTGACTCTACCACAATGACAATGACATGAAGCAAACAAAAAAATGAAGACCGACGACACTACTTCAGTTAGCACCAATAAAGAAAAAGGAATATATTTATACAAGCATCCTCACAATGTTTGAGATAGGTTGAAGTAACCTTGCCTTCTACTCAGGAAGAAAGGAAGTGAAAGGAAGAAATGAGGAAAAGGTTTAGCGTTGTTTTTCTTGAGGCATTTTCCTCTCCAAAGAGTTCTCTCCTCGGCCTCCAAGCACTACAAAATAAATTAAAATATAATGAGAATGAATGACCCACTTTAGCCTAATTAGTTATGCATTCCCTCTAATATTCTATGAAAATAATCTTTAATCCAACTAGAATCAATGTAATATGTTCATTGAATGGGAAGAGTAAAAATTCCTTACTGTTGAACCATCTAATTACTTTCTCATGCCCAATCCCAGATGCAAGTAGGTTGGATTCGTCCAAAATTCAACAAAATGAGCCAAATCTAACAATATCATGGCGTGGTAAAGCCGGAACTTGCATAATTACTCTAATCTCTCAATTTAGCTAGCATTGTTACACCAGTATATGATGTAGTCATTCTAGTTCTAGCATGTTCGTGCCATTTTGTGGCCAGGTTATGCTTTTTCAAGCCCCACTTCCATGCAAAAAATGTGTGTTGATGACATTTTATGGATGTATTAGATTATGAGAAGCTATATATGAATGAAATATAGTCTCATTACATTCAAATGGTCACCATACATGCAATGCATCAAAAATTGATGACAACAAGAAGGATGGTTGATGTCAATTATGATGCTCCCATGGACCCTATGGAATATGGAGTGATTAGAAACAACTGACATCAATCGTATAATGGTGTTGGAAGGTGTAATTCAAGGTGACACACTCTTGAGTTATCATGATCACGCGAATGCTAGGCTGTGTTCTAGCCTAGATGAAGAAGAGTAAGGCTTTCGCCTCCCGATTGAGTGCGCTGTTAGGAAAGTTGATGGGGGTCTCCCTCAGCTTTGACCGAACTGGAGACATCAAACCCTGTGGCAAGGTGCCTAAAGACCTAATTACAGTTAAGGCCCTCGATCATGAACTCGATGAACTGATCCTTGATCTACCCAGCTAAGCCATATATGTTATTGATTGTCTCTCAATCAAATGGCATCATAAAGCCTCTAATAAACAACATGTCATTCCTAGGTTCCCTAGCATTCGTTAAGATTTATTAGATGACACGGGTGACCATAGGATCAGGATATCATGGTAGCTCTATCCAATACCTCCTCAAGAGGGTGGCGGGAAAAAAACCCTTGGACTCGAAGAAGCTTCTCTCGGGGAGGATATTTTAGTAACGGTAAGATTATACATACCTCTATGTCGCCTCCCGACTTATGAAACAGTATTAATCAAACCCTTCTTTATTTGGTAAGGTCGGCCTCATTTATATTCCTGGAGTCATAGTCAGAAAATAGGGAGAGAAAATTTTCTAAATGGAAGGAAGAATCTTGTAGGTCTTCACTGCATAAATCAAGATGTACGGAATCATTAGTTTTTGTCTTATTTATAGATGATCGAGAATGCTATGCAAGGCTGCGTGGCACCAATCTTGGATAAAAACTCCTTCGGGTTGTCATAAATGCATTTTACGTGAGGCAACACGACACCACCTATTAGGGCTGGGGCGCTCCATTACTCGAAGCCCCTGTGCATTACGCTCATATGGAATTCAGTTGCAGGCAAGCCACAACGCCATAAGCTGTAGCAGATTTTTTCTGGAATGGGTATTATCATATGCAGGGACACAGTGCTCGACATCGAGGGCACCGTGGGACCGTGCCCTAATTTGACATTCTGCTTTTTGCTCGGCTGATCGTGCATGCATAATCCCAAAAACATTTCAAAATGACACAGCAACTTCAGAACTGGCTAAAACTGACACCCACATACACCAAACCAGCTATTTTTAATAAATATAAAATTAGAGAATGTCAAGTTATATTGCTTCAATAACACAGCCAAGAACAAATTAAGGTCAACATGAATGAACTTATCCTTTTCGATTAATCAATTCCTCTCGTCCACCACGATCCATACATTTTGGCCAATCTAACATGACTTTGTACGAGCTTTCCAAAATACAATATTATACAAATAATCAACGCCATGATCTCAATTTTCATTCACAATTGAACTCACATTTTTTGAAAACCAATAAAAAAGTGAATCTAAAAAGACTAAAATTGAAGCGGGGGATAAAAATCGAAGTAGATCACAACGGGGAATGTTCAAAGCTCTTAGGTCATATATTAAAAACTCTACAAAAGGATTTGGATTTACAAGCATAAAAAAACAATTAATTAATAAATTCAGTAAAGTGGTTTCAGATGCACACGGACATAATATTTTAATAAAAAAAAGGAAGATTTAAATACAGATCTCTCAATTCTATGTATTTACATATTTACGTGTTAAACTATTTTTTACGTACATATCCATTTTTCTATGTTTGAAAAGGTGTACTTAATACGAAATCGAAAAATAGAGAACGAAAGAGAGACGAGGCCGAAGACCGATGACTCGGATCCACCGCTCTGCAAGTCAAAAGCTGAACCTGTTTCAAAATAAATTTCAACTTTATTTTTTAAACATTCGAGTAAATTACATTACGTTTTGACTAGTCAAATTTAAATCATTAATTTCATCAAATACTTATTTACACGTTGCTATCTTGCGGTAAACTTTCTTAAAATTAATCTTTTTACCAATCAATGACTTGAGATGACAATTAAAGAAATAAATGAATACATTTGACATATGAAATGTACCTTTTATCTTCCTTCTTCATATTCATGCCTTGTGCCGAGTCATTGTACTACTTTCCACTTTGAATGTGGCTACACGAGCAGAGCTACTATGGATTGGTGCATGTGGCCCCACCTAACCCTCCCAGCAAATTATATATATTTATATATAATTTAATAAGATCATAACCAATCCCCACCCACTCGATCTCAATCTTGTAAGCTTGAAAACATAAACACAATACGTACATAAATAAACAAGGAAACATGGATTAAACTAACAACCCCTTTAAATGTATAGACATCATGCAATCCAAATAGATTTAAACTAGTCAGTGATGTCATCCCTTTTAAAGAGCTGTAGTATGTGGCATTCCGCCATCTCCAAGTGGTTACCAAGCCAATCACGAGAAACAAGATTCTAGTGAAGACTAGAAAGAAGAAAAATAATCCGAGGGATTAATCTAAAAGGTTCCATTACATTTCGTAAAATGTTAGAAGTGAAGAGCTTTAAGATTATTTTAGCATAGTCCGAAACGTTTTAGAATCATGTATATGTAAAGTGTAATGTAGAATTATCTAAAAATTAATCCATTATAATGTGATCTAGAAAGTGGAGGATTATAAATAAAGGTTCATTTCAAGTATTTGGAATCAACAAAGAGTTCCCAATTAATCAAGTGTATAATCACTCATTCCCTAGCAAAGTATTAATTTCTTTCAATAACATCTCATTCTTTTCTATAGAGTTCTTGACTTTCCTAGTCCAAGAAATGTAAGGATTGGGCTGACCTAGTGCTTAAGAAGAGCACTACGACCCGACGGGCTACTGAAGAAATTTATTTTCATGACAGTTAGTATAAGAGACATGGTTAAAGGCATGACAAAGATTCTCAAAGAGCATGTCATGAAGTCTAAGGTCACAAATGTGGAATCAGATCAATAAGGATGAGGTCGTGAAGGGCAACGGGATCTTGCCGCATCCAAATCACATGGGAGGTCTAAGAAACTCATACATGACTTTAGTTCGAGCCTTGCTTGGTTAAAGGAAGCTATGAATGGAATGGAGGCTCCAATAGAAGATCTAGGCTAGAAGTTGGATGACCTTAAGGAGGAGGAAATCACCATATATTAAACGATTAGAGGTATGACACTAGAACTGATGAAATCTTTGAAAGACCAATTGACAAAAATGCGAGAAGACATAATGGGGGAGCTCCATGATGTACAATAATCTCATGAAGAAGAGATGGTCAATCAATATTTTTATGCAAGGAGGTGTATAGTTATGCAAGAGAGTACTAGCGATATCAACCAACTACCAAATATTTAAAGCCAACTGCATTGACGTGACAAAACCAAAAGGTTTTTGAGGAGCACAAATTTCCAAAGAAGTGGACAACTTCTTATGGGGCTTGAGCAATATTTTGGAGCCATTGGCATTACCGATGAAGGCGCAAAGATCCAATTCACATTTTTTCTTCTCTTTAGCTCTGCTATGCTTTAGTAGAGAAGAAGCTGAGGAGATATAGAGAAAGGTATGTACATTGTATCTAATTTGAATAACTTCAAAAAAGAGCTAGAAATGTAATTTTATCATGAGATGCAGGGATTGAGGCTAGAGCACGATTGTGAAGGCTCAAACAAATAGAATCGATTATGTAGCACATTAAGGAGTCACTAGTTTGGTTCTTGAAATATCAGAGATATCAGACAAAGATGCTCCCTTCAACTTCATGAGTGGACTCCAACCGTGGGCAAAGAAAGAGCCTAGAAGGTGTGGAGTGCAATATCTTGCTATTGCAATTGTCTTCGTTGAATGCTTAATTACCTATACAAAAGAGTCAACAAAGCCCAAAGATAAGAATATTATCTATGTCAAAAATGGGGAATAAAAGTGTCACTTCAAGGAAAATTCTATCTTTTAATCAACCTCATTCAAGGGAAAAGAAAACGAAAATCTAAATAATAAGAAAACTAAGCCAAATAACTATATTTTCCTCAATATGTGACTTCTCCATCATTCCAATGGATAATTTTAAAGTTGTTCTTGAGTAAGACTTCTTGGATGAAGTAATGGCATTTGTAATACCCTTCGTCAATAACATGAGCATTATGGCAAGAAATCATGCTTTTGCTCTAACAACAATAAGAATTAACAAGCAAGAAGCTAAGATGTTATCAATCAACCAATTTAGGAAGAACATCAGACAAGAGGAGGAAAGCTTCCTAACTATTCTTCATAATTCAAATGATGAAGAACTAAAGCCTGAAGAAGACATGAAAAGAGAGGTAGCAACAATAATTGATGAGTTTAAAAATTTCTCACATATTGAGTTACCAAAGAAACTACCATTTAAGAGGGACATAAACAATCATATTGTTTAGGGACCAAGAACTAAGTTGTTAGTCATAAGAACTTATCGCGTGACACCACTCTCCCTCATAACCAAATATGAGGGAAAAAGCCCACCAGCTTTTGAGTTTGCTATGTCTGGAAGTAAACAAAAGAAGTTGGTCCATGTGCCATTATTTTAAGACTACTAGAAGGATGAAGACGTGGGTGATACACCTAAAATATAAAGCATTTATGTACACATTTTTATACATATTTTTGAGATATTGCGTTTTAATGGAAGGTAGTTGTGTGTTTTTCTTTCAAGTACA
Source organism: Phalaenopsis hybrid cultivar (assembly GCA_002079205.1). Classification (NCBI taxonomy): domain Eukaryota; kingdom Viridiplantae; phylum Streptophyta; class Magnoliopsida; order Asparagales; family Orchidaceae; genus Phalaenopsis; species Phalaenopsis hybrid cultivar. The sequence goes on along the minus strand of JXCR01137617.1, from coordinate 149,697 downwards.
TTCAAATGATAAAAAATGGTGAAAGGAGTGAATAAGGTTGAAATTTGGAGTAAAAATGAAGAAGTTATGCAAAAGAACTGTGGGGCCTAAATGCCCAGAACTGGCGCTTAAGTGCCATGATAACTGAGAATGCCTTGCCTAAGCACCACATACCTCGAGCTTAATTGTCAGAGGTAGTTACTTGATACTTCAATGAATTTGGATGAATTTTTGAAGAGGTGTTTGAAGAAACTCTTAGTGAAAACGTGGGATATGGCTAATGGACATGAAAATAAATTCAATTGGCTTTAGAAAGGAAGCAAATCTTAGAAGATTCATTGAATGTGGACACGTTTTGAAAAGACACTAAGACACCTCTTAGAAAATTATAAAAGAAGACTTGTTTTAGATTGAAGAACTCTCTCCCACATTTTCCTTAGTGCCCTAGAGAAACTCCTACACACCTACCATAGCCACGCCGCTGACTCCTCTCACTCATTGATTAATTAGGATGCCTTTTAGAGACAAGAAGAGAGTTGTAGTGTGTGAGTAGAGAGCATTGTAAGAGAAAGGAAGAGAAGAGATTCAAAGAAACTTCAAGAATTGGTGGAGAGAATTTGAGATAAGTTTTTATCTTTGTGACTACATTTGATTTTAATTTAGATTTTGTTTTTGTTTACATGATTTCTACTCTTAAACATAAGTGAGGTTGTGTTTTTTCTATGAATTATGGGTAGTTTTCTTTATCTTTTTCCTTAAAATGATAAGTGATTAAGTATTGGATGGAAGTTGTGTGAAGTATTAATCTTTAATGTTGGAATAAGTTGTGATGATTTTAAACCTTGTACTTCATTTACTTTATGATTTGACCAATTAAGATATTAATAGTTGTTGTGAGAACATATATGATCGGTGATGATATTGTCTCGGTCAATTAAGTATAAAAATCACATGAGATTGTATGGATGAGAATGTAATTCATATGGTTGAGTGCAAATAAATAAGAAAATAAATTTTGAAGGGTGTAGAATTAAAGAACTTTTGAGTGGCAGATCAAATCCTTCAATTTGATTTATAGTTTTAGGTTTTGATACGAGATGTTAATCTTCATGTGGATGGAATAGATGGAACACTAGAGTGAGAGCTAGTATCTTATCTACCTAGTCTGTCTTCAAGACTATTCAAACTTTAGATTAGTCAATGTTCTTTATAACATCTCTAATAAGAGTAATGAATAATATTGCTCATCTTCGACACAACAGAATTCTTATACTTGTTACTGATTCAAAATAAGGAAAAAAGATAATTTATTTTTATTTCCTTCATCTTACAAATATCTAGCTAAATTTAGTTAGTTATTTACATTATTTTCAATTAAAAAAATTACAAAACAGAATTGAACTTTCATTCCTATTATAGTTTCTATAGTTTGAGTAAGAATAGTTTACAAAGTAAAGTTTGTTACGTAATTTATTCTCACATATTTAAAGATAGAAATTCTTCTTGTGTGTTCGATTTTCATGGCTTAATAAAAAAGTCATATATTACTTGATAACGATACATATACTTGCGTAGTATCCCAAATTTAAATATAATAATTGCATACTTATTTGCTTCAAAGTAAAGTATTTAGTGTCATTGCAAAGTAAGAAATATAAGTAAGGAAAAATTAAAATTATAACTACATACATCATACTGTCATATAAAATCGGGATCAATAGGCAACCAAGAAAAGAAAACGTATGGAATTTACAGGAGATCCAATACTTGTTAAGCTCCCACCACAACAATTTAAAAGAACTTTGAAAGGTATATAAAGGATTAGTACAGATATACCAATAGCCTTCTAAATTAATTAAGCAAGTAGGAAATGACTCTTAGAAACTCAACGCTTCATCAAATTTGAGAATGAATTTAGTCCTTAAGTGATTTTATGAGTACATAGAAGATTCATTAAAAGGAATCTCTGATCGAGCGCCAACAAGTGTATTCACTTCTTTTGATAAGAAAGTAGATTAAATACTTGCTAATTGAATTATTTGTCAATAAGGAACATTAAAGTATAAGAAATACCACATCAAGTGGAATTGATTACTTGATGGTGAAGCTTACTAAAAATATGACGACACAATATAACACTTGAAAGAAAAGAATCAGTAGTATCAGGAGAAAGACACATTGAGGGTATTAGGAGCTTAAGTGCAGAAGATTGTCACACTCCGCCAGCTGCAAAGTGGTTAACAAGCCAACCATTGGAAAGAAGATTCTTGAGAAGAGGAAAGCTTCAAGAGAATTCTAGGATTGTCAAAAAAGTTCTGAAAGCTTGTATATCTATAGAAAAATGTAGAATTATCTAAAAATAAATCTATTCTAATGTAATTTAGAAAATTCTCTAGGTCTTGAGGGAGACTATAAATAGAGGTTTACCTCATTTGAAACCAACAGAGAGTTCTCAAGTAACCATGTGTGTAATCACTCATTTCTTAGTAAAGTGTTCATTTCTTTCAACAACCTCTCCATACATCTTTTCTATATAGTTTTTGTGTTCCTATGTACAAACATTTCAAGGGTTAGGCTGACTTCGTGTTTAGGAAGAGTGCTAAGGCCGCACGGGTGACTAGAGAAAAGTTTATCCAGGACAAGAATCTGATTATCTTTTGGATGCAATACTGAGATCCTATTTGAGAACGAGGTTATGCTTTATTGTGTTACAAAGAATAACGACATAATCCTTTATGCTTGTTTGGTTCATCACATCTTTGTGAGTTGTCTCAGCTGCATAGGGATTTTTTCATCATTTTAGAAAGTTTGATATCCACGATTTCGGCCATGTCACCCATCATGCCGTTGTTCCAAAACTGGAGCTAATTGTGACGTTGCTTTTAAACAGACATTTATCAAAGTTAATGCGTTGTCAAACAAAGCTTAAATGTTGGGAGTCAGGTCGATGTTTTTATTGTAGTTGGTCATTTACATACATACCATCCACTATGTACTTATAAATCTAACACCTAAAATTTATCTTTTACATTTACAACACCTAAATCTTTCGTATCACATAAAAATACCATTATTTTTACTTCCAAGGACCGAAATACATTTTCTTACCCATATATATGATGGCATGTATGTAAAAATTGAATTTTAGCAGTTAGATATGTAAATACATAAGAATATAGTGGATGTATGTAAATTTCCCTTAATTTTAAACGCTCAAAAGAAAGTAAAAGATCGAATATAATTTAAGGAAATGGATGATGGATTAATATGTAAATTTTCGAACAATAATTTTTATAAGTTATTTTTATTATTAATTGAAATTATTATCAACAAATGTGCATTTAATAAATGGCTATTAAAGTATGTTATAAATATATTAAAAAAATATAATTATATACTAAGAGTATTTTATAGTAAATCAAATTAATATGAAAGTTTAAATTTGATTATTTAACTTGTATATTTAGTTTGATTGGAAATTTTGATTTGAAAACTAAATATAAGCATTATTATTATTATTATTCCTTTATGATGCAAGAAAAGGGAAAGAATTATACGATCTTTTATTTTTTATTTTAATATTTAAAAATTAAATTTATGTATATTCATATAAATATTCTTTGTCAGCGTATTTTTATCAATTTTATCTTAAAATTTATATAAGAAAATGGATAAAACCATAAGTAACGATACAAGTTTGAATTAATTCATGTCCTCGTTGAAAAAAGAATTTTAGTTACGCCCTCTTCGTTACTTCCAGAATTATTATGGCATACAAGATAGTAGTTAAGTTTTATTTTTAATAATTAAATATCACTAGACAATAATTTGATTAAGAGATATAAATAAAAAAATTATGGTCATTTCTCTTTCTAGTAAGAGAGATGCAAGTTAATTTATAATCAACTAAAAAATTCTTGTGTCCATAATTTTACAGATGTATGAAATGATAGTTAATTGAAAAATTTTCTTCAAATACATCAGAAATTTTACTCAACACAGACCTCAACAGATGGAAATACAAAAATACCCCTCGAGACAGAACGAACAACAAAACAAATGACAAAATCTCAAAGGAAACTAAACAAACAGAGATGTAAGCACAGGCCTTGACACCTACAAGCAAAAGTGATTTCCTTTCGCACGTCCAAATGTTCTCGTTTCTTAGAAAACTCTAACAAAAGAGATGCAAGATAATCCTAAGAAAAACTTTGGCAGTATATCTATGGTACAAGTAGCAATGGGAAAGAGGATTGCACAAAACTTTGGCAGTGGTCGAAATCCCTAAAATTTAGCAATAAAATTTATAATTTCATGATATTCCTTAGGACAACATTATCTTTCTATAGAACAAACCGCAAAATAGAGGCGTGTACGAGAGATCGCAAAACATCATTTTTCTTTCAGACTAGAAAGCAGCTAATAAGATATCTGAAAAGCACCCTAAGTGAGGAAAAGATATTTAAAATATATATACTTTTATGGCTAAATGGAACCAATGTTTTGTAACCGAACATTATTTAAAAGATAAACGGAAATCCTAAAAATTCGAATTAATTGTAATTGAAAAAATATTCTTCGCGTCATGCAAGACTTGTACCACCAAAGGACAACTCAAAAGTAGTCGATAGGTTGATTGGTCAACGATTGATCACCGTTTTTCAAAAGTTTTATTAAATTAATGTATATTCATTATTTTCTTTAAGTTTGGGTGACATATTATAGCATGTGCCTAATAGCGCTCGGACGGGAGAGGGAATGAAACTGCAGCGCATTCATTTTATTCTATTATTTTTAATTTCTTTTGGAAATCTTCATATTTAATTTGCGTTATTTTTTTAGATGTTATAAAGACCCAAAACAAAAACGGTCCTTACATGCATACCATCCAATCCTATGTATTTACATATCTAATACCTTAATTTCAGATTTTACAGAGTACTTATGCATCAAAAGTTGTATTTCACCTTTAATAGCTGAAATGATGGGTTTTTTTAATGTCAGATGAAAGATTTGGCAATAAAAAATGTAAAAAAAAAAGTAGTTGTTCGATATATAAATACATAGAAATTAGAATGTATGTAAAGGTCCCAAAAAAAAATTCTCCTATGTGTGTGCCTATATATATATATATATATATATATATACAACACTCGATTCTTACGCATTTATATATTTTAGGGCCAAACTCTAAATATTACGGCTAAAACAACTTTCTCTATGTAAGAAAATGAGAATTTCTATAATCCACTATTTCATACATAGGTAAAGATGCATAAGAAGTAAAAATCAAAGTTTGGGTATGAAATATGTAAATGTATAAGAATTTGGTGGTATGTATGTAAATTTGCAATAAATATATATTGAATGGAAATCTGTCTCGGAGAGGAATAAAGTGTAAAAAGAGAGCAAAAGAGCAATAAAAGCATAATAATTAATGGTGAAATTGCAAAACATTTATTCTTGAATTGGGCCCCTGTTTATAGGAATGAGTGTTGTGAGATTATAATTGTACCCCTAATAAAGTAGGCATGGTAAAGGGTATTTTGGGCAAATTATAGTTGTATGGTCATGAGACTAAAATGGCGTTCGATTGGGTTATGATCAGGTTATCTATGGCGGAAGGAGCTACTCTTAACATCCACATGACATAGATAACAAATTCTGGTGTATATTATTAATTTATATATTTATATTTAATTTTTTATTTTGAATATAATGTTTATGTTTTGAAAAGTAAGAGGCTGAAAAAATCCCATACATTTAATATTTAAGAAAAATCAAGTACAATACTACAAGCAATAAACCATCCAGAGAGATAAGCATATTACTTGATAGTAAACTCATTCCTATAAACTAAAGAAACATATGACATCCCCTTTGATATGTGTACTCTTTATGTATCTTTGAAAAATTCACCTACCTAATATAAGGATTAGATAGGGTTTATATTATGGGGGTTATTAAGTCCTCTATAAGGGCAAGCCCCTATAGTTAATTGCATCATAAATGATCAAAGTCACTTAAAAAAACTCTCGATGATAATCAGAAGTACTTGTTTTCAAGAATTCAACCTTCAAGATTTTAAGGTCGGACGTGGAAAAGTCAAGTGAGAATGACTCAAGTTGGAACAGTTATTTTCAGGAGTCAAATAAGTGAAAGGTAGGGGATGTCACAGATCCGAGGAAAATATCAGTGACTTCATAAAATATACTACTGTTTGGCTTTAAATCTTTGAAAATGATATTATTTGTTGTTTTAATCCTATTTATTATTTATGACATATATCTGCATGATATTTGATCATGCAAATAACCTAGAAAATAAGAGAATTTTTGTCATATCGAATGACAACGTCAGAATTCTAAGAGGGATAGGGCTTATATTGCACAACAGAATTCTACAAAAACCTAAAGATAAGGTGAGAAATTTAGCCACACTAGGCAAAAAACAATGAAGGTTTACAAATTTGTTGTTTAATTATATGGAAAAGTTTTGCTGAAGTGGGTCTTGTTTCATGTCACACCTTGATTCATCGGTGGAAGTTCTCCTTCATCTGCTTGCAACTTGTTCTTGACATAATGCATTCAGGTTCAGAGTTCAATGTGAACATGCAAATAACCAGTTTACTGATGTTCTTTTCTAACAAGTATTACAAGTACGTAGAATATAAAAGAACAGTAGAGTGTAGTAAATTATAAGAAATATAAAAAATAAACTTACGTATCTGAGATTCTTGCCGCTGCTGCAAGGTTAATATGATAAACATGATATGGTAACGTGCCTGAAATTCAAGCAAATACAAGAAACTTAAAAAAATTGTATGAAAATCTGGCACGAGAATAACGTAAGTAAATCATAAGAATAAATGAATCGAGCAAAAAAAATTAGTTTCCATATATAGATGACCGGGCTTAAATGTAAGGGTTTAGAAATGGTGGGGGCTCAAGACTGGGTTGTGTGCTTTAAAATCCCTACTTCAGATAGGAGCTACCAACCAAGCATATCTAAAGACAGTAATTCATAGCCTCAATCAAAATGATTACAAAGTGTACCTTTATAGGTTAACATAAAAAAATTCTTTAATTTTTCATGCATGTAGAACGACAAATGTAGTGTTGTCGCAGAAAGAGATATGTTTGTTATGTTGTGTGTGTGTGTGTGTGTGTGTCTAT